>JBBPMS010000253.1:0-19621 GCA_038090435.1 Phylloporus scabripes | reverse complement strand
TAACAAACAAGAACTGCTCAGCCTCTATACTGACCTGGAACGTGTATCCCAAACAGCTTTGTCAGAAGACTTGTCCGCTGCTAAAGCATGGATCAATGCGGCCGAGACATTCGACCACTTCTCCGCCCTTCGTGCATATGAAACAGCTCTTCGGCTCCTTGCTCAGCATTCGGCTGCTCTGCCATCATTACCTCACCACCTCGACCTTCTCAAGTCCCTTTCGTCGTCGCTAGGAGTAGATGCATTCTCAGCTTGTCTTCGCAACCACTCTCCTGCGAAGGCGGTGGAGCTTCTTGAACAAGGTCGCGCTGTTTTTTGGAGCCAGCTCACTCGTCTCCGTTCTCCACTCGAGAGCGTCATTGAATCAGGGCCACAAGGCAAGGTGTTGGCGGACGAATTTGCTCGTCTGACCTCACTCGTTCGTAACGCTCTCCAATCACCTGGTTCAGACCAACACGATCGTGTCTGCCGTCTGAACCTAGAGTTGCAAAAAGTTGTGTCCAAGATTCGGGAGTTGCCCGGTCTGTCTCGATTCCTCCTTCCCTTGTTGTTCTCCGACCTCCAGAGGGCGGCCAGCGATGGTCCCGTCATCATCATGAATTCTTGCGAGTACGGTTGTGACGCTCTCATCGTATTTGCCGACAAGGATCCCATCCATATTCCGCTTTCCGTTACTCAAGAATACATTCGAGACTTATCGTTGCGCTTCCGTAAGTTGACAAAAAGTGCAAAACGGATGAATATGGTGAGAGAGCTCGGGGTTTTCTTACGCGAACTGTGGGACAAGCTAGTTTCGCACATCGTCAATGTCTTGCGTACCATATGTGATGTCAATTCACATATCTGGTGGTGCCCCACAGCCGAGTTCTCTCTTTTACCTCTGCACGCTGCGGGTCCATATAGACGGGGAGAAAAGAATCTCTCAAGCCTCTATGTTTCGTCCTACACCACCACGTTGACTGCCCTCATACACGCAAGAAGACCTCCCAGTGTATCTCACGGTGTGGCTGGGAAGCCACATTTCATTGCCATTGGTCAAGCGACCCCCAAGGATGCAAGTCCACTCTTGCATGTGGGTACTGAACTGGACAAAGTTAGTCAACTCGTCGACGGTCTCACATCGTTCACGCGCATCGAAAGAGAGGATGCTTGCATCCCTAACGTCGCCGATAAGCTGGGCGAGAACGAATGGGTACATTTGGCTTGTCATGGTATTCCATCTCAGGAAAAACCATTCGAGTCAGCGTTTGCTCTCCACGACGGACCATTCACGATCCAGCGCATCAGCCAGTGCAATTTACAAAACCCTGAATTTGCATACCTGTCTGCCTGCCATACGACTGTCGGATACAAAGAGAGTCCGGACGAGATGATCCATCTCGCTGCTGCGATGCAGTTCGCTGGTTTTCGCTCTGTCATTGGGACGATGTCGGCAGTGGATGATTCTCAGACGGACAAGATCATTTCCATCTTTTACGAGTTCATGATTGACGAGTCGGGTCGTTTGGATTATACCCGTGCAGCGCGCGCGTTGCGGATGACGATGAGGAATGCAGATATTCCATTGGATCAGCGTATTCTCTATATACATCTTGGAGCCTAAACTGTGTATTCTCGAGCTCGCTTTCTGGTTTGTGACTACTCGTTATCTAACTATATTATGCTCTGCTTTTCTCGAGAAATGTATCCGATGTGATCAGAGCACGGGAGAACTTTTTACAAACGAACCATCTTTACGGTTGGACGTCATGGGGTATAAAAAAAAGTACCGAAGTGATCTCTAGACTTTGAGTCCTCCAGTGCAATGGAGTCATCCCGTTCGATGTAATTCAAACGGCGGACGACCGACAGCCAGCGATCTCAGTTAAACAAGGCGCTCAGTCGCAGACTCAAAACTCTGATTTCCAATTCCGCTGTGCTTACGCCTGTACACCTATTGTCCACGTACGCTTCCCCGTCCTTCCCTATCTCCTACAACTCGACTCTGCCCCTTTCTGTACTCTAGTTTATGTTAACGACCGAGCACGGTCTTGGCGTCTGAGCTTTGTGAGCTCGCCGAGTCCTCAACACAGCAGCCGTTTCCGCGATGTTCCCGCGAGTCTCGCGATGAGGACCTCAGGATTCTCAAGGTCAAAATGGCTATCTTCTAAGCTCGAGTATCCAGTCTGGGGGAACAAGGTGGAGCGGAGATGCATGTGTGCTGGGCTAGGAGCACCGGGGGCGTATCTAGGGTTTATCCATCAGGTGCGTATCTGATGTGGAGAATCCATGTTTGATTCGGATTCCAGCAATGAGGGAGTGCGCCACGACGATGGTGGTATGCAGGGTGACTTTCCGTGCCTTTGTTTCCTCTCTGAGACCCCTGAACGGGTAGACAGGATGAAGGTGCATAGAGACATAAGGGATTCAACTTGGAGCGGGGGCGTTCTTCACCCCTCACTGGTACCTATCTTGCTTCCATGTCTCGTACTTTCTCGTCCACGTCTGTGTTACCTGTCCCAAAACTGGATACTGATACTCTCCACAATTACCATAGATTACTCCGTGGGTCTGACTCCGTGCAGAGTGGCTTCGTCACGATTCCATTTAGATGTATGTCACAATACTGACTGGTGATACCCAGACGCCAATGAGTCGAAAACGATCTCATCTCGAGATCGCCTGTTCGCTAACCTCCTTGAGCTGCCCCTGACCGGTAATAGAAGGCTTTGTGACAGGGATCTTATCTAATCAGTGCTTCCTTCCGGGTGATCGGGCGATTAGGGCTCAACATATAAGCATCCGCGAGGTCAACCACCCGCACCAGATCTCTTTCTTCTCTCTTTACATTCATCATGACTTTGCTCACTCCCTCTATCTCTCCTGCTCCGTCAGTGCCTACCACCCCGCCACCTCGCACCGTAGACGAGATCAATGCAGAGAACGCGTCGCGCATCTCTCGCAATGACGCACCTCAGTCTCGCCGCGACGTGGGACAACTCACCGTCCCGTCGGACGAACCCGTTCTTCCCGCTCCCCCTCCTTCCATTCCCAGTTCCGCTTCCGTTATCTCTCAAGTGCAACAGTGGATTACAGCCTTTACCGCCTTGTCCCCCAACGAGAAAGTGGAAGCCCAGAAGGCATTTAGTGCCTTCCATATGGTTGAGACCACTCCCCCTGCCGCTCCTGCGTCCAACGCCCCCACAATTTATTATCCGAGCGACTCCGAGGTACCACACTCGCTGAATACTACCTTTGGTCTTGGGATCCACTCGACGATCACAGATTTAGCCGATGCAAAACAATATCTTCCATTCATTCTCTTCACCGACAAGTCCACTAAACGACTTCATCGTGAGGGTCACACTCGTCCATTACTGGCACGACATATCGCCTCATCGATCTTTCTGCCTTCCCAGAGGAAGACTCCCTCGACGTCTTCACTTGGAACGAAGCCTGGAAAAGGTATCTCCTTTGGCTCAAAGATGTCTCGGCACCATCAGTTTATGAGCGCTGATTGTGGCACTACTCCAATTTATCCTCAGACCAATCCGTCCGTACCAATTTCAAAGTAATCCTCTCTTTCGACATAGATCAGCACTGCCTTTCCCTCACGACGAACTAAAACGGCATTTCCAACTGCAGGTGAGCCATCTCTCCATCCTCGTTCATTCTTTCTTCTCACCCTTCCTAGGCAGCTAAGACTACCGCGCTCCAGAATTCTTCTTCCTTGCGTGACAATCGCGTTCCTACCTCCCATCGCCACAAATCTTACGGTACCGCTCGTAAGAGCTCCAAAGCCAAGCGTCGCAACAAGTAATCATGACTCGTCCTCCGGTTGCAATCCCGCTCTCTTCGATTCCAAGCCCAAGTCCAACCCCATGTACACCATTTGTCGGTGCACTGGACATCGTTTCTAGGAATGCAAAGAAGATATTACGGCGAAAGGAAAGCAAACGTTTGTGAAGGCTGTCAACGGACAGCTCGTTCGTCGCTCCTACAGCTCTGTATCACCTTCAACCTTAACAATCCCCGTAGACAAATGGAAGCGATCTCATGTCTCTACTCATCACGTGCTCCTTCTGCTCTCCCCGCTCGACGCATGCCCGCATAACGAAAAGTACTTTGTATGCTATTCGTTGCCTTTGAGATTGACATGTAATAACCGTATCTTGCTCGCTCTGGTGGGACGTATATTGGGGGAGGCATTTGAACGACTTGATATGGCTACTGCAAGATCAAGATTTGTGCGTGACTTGACAACGTGTCTCATAGAGGGTATGCTTTGAACCGAGGCACGGTATTTGATATCAAACCTACGGCAGAGCCTTGATTTTTTCTACGAGAACATGCTTGCCTTTGGCCTCACTGTCCCTCAACCGAGCCACCACTGCGTCATCAAACCACTCTTTGACGGTCTTTCTTTCCTCGTCACAGCCCTCCTCACGTATCCGCTCCAAAAGCTCGGCGACGACAAAGGCCCCATCGCCCTGCGAGATCGCGATCGTCGTCTGCTTCCCGACGATTGAGAGAAACACAGACGCGAATTGCGATGGTGAGAACGATGGCGCGCGTACGACCGTTTGTTCCGAGTGAGAAAAGTGCCCGCCCTGGAGCAGGCTTTTGTACATGCGCGAGGCGTGCGGGAGGTCAATCAGGTGCGGTCGCGCACCATCTTCCGAGGGGTAAGGCGGTGCGAGGGCCTCTGCAAGGGCTTTCATCGCAGACGATTTGTCTTTCGGCGTGTTAGCCCACGTGGATGTGGCACAGTAAGAGAAACCTGACCTCCTTCGGCAGAGAGCATAATGTCCAGCACGAGCAAGCTTCCACCGGTATCTCTGGCCGCCTCTGCGCCCTTGTCTGCCACGAATCGAAGGAGGTCTTCGCTCGCGGCTTTCCGTATCTCGCTCTCCCGAACGGCGCTGTCTTTTTTGCTCGTCTTGGCACGTATGCTGTCCGTTTCCGCTATCACAGCGATTTGTGCGGGAGTGAAATGCCTGCGTGAGCGTGGTACTATAAGATGGAAGAGGGAGCGTCTGCCTTGAGGATTCGTTGCGAGCGAGGAGGCATGCGATGTTATATCAGCAACAAGGGACTTCGCTGTGAGTTTTGTGTCGCTAGAAAGGATATCAATCATGAGCAAAGAACCAAGAATAGACAAGTCATACTCGATAACGTCGAGCGCGGTAAAGAGCACTAATTGGGCTTCGTCGTCGGTGCACATTCGTTCGACGTGGGGCTTTATCACTTTTATGATGTGTTTCCGATCCTGAAATAGTTTGCTTCATGCAAAAAGAAATGGAAATGCACGGCAGTACACTTACCTTTGCTGTACCACGTGTGATGAATTCACGGACAGCTCTACTGCCATCCTTTGTGTGCACCATCTCAGCTAAAACCTCCTGGCAACTGACAGGGTGTTAGCGTAATAAGGCATACCATAGGTTCGACGACTGACCTTTCGAAGATTTCCTTGCGTAATTTTTCTTGCTCGGATTCTTCTTCGACAGTGTCGACGGCGGCAAGAAACTCCCATAGCGCGCGATGCACAATGGCATATGTAACAGCTCCCTTTTCGGGATTATTGAATCTGTAGGGGTTCAATCCCACGCACTGTAGTGAAGAGTAGTGTCCCTACATTGTCGTCAGGTTTTCCTGCAGTGCGGCGAGTACGCGTTTGCGCCTGCCGGTCTCAGTACCGTCGAGCACGCCGCGGAGGCCCCTTTTCGCAGTTTCGATATCTTGAGCGGTCCTCCGGCTGGAAGAAAACAGCGCAACCTCTTTCCCATAGAAATCTCGCAGTAAAATTGAGCGCTCGTAAGCATTTGCATACAGCTCAAACGTGTCAGCAATTACGCTTGACGCTTCCCGGTGTAGCAAGAGTCTGGGAACATGGGACTGGAACTCTTGCAGGATAGAAACGCGGTGCGTCGGACAAAACCTAATAAGTTTTGTCACCAGAAACTGTAGAAGAGATTCAAGGTTTGAGGACGATGGAGGCGCTTGAGCTATACTTACCTTGGAGTACTTACTTTGCGCCAGTCCCTTGTAGTTCCCCTTGAGCTCTTCCGCGACCTGATCTCTTTCCGCCTGACCCCCATACCGAACAATAGTCTGTATGATCCTGCTAGCGTCGTGTTTAAGTACGATGTCCTTCACGTTTCCCTTTACGATGGCCATGAGATCTCGGACGTGCTTCTGATGGTCTGTCGAGGATATATCCTTCCGACGTGCCAGAGACCAGACGCGTTTCGCACTGGCAATGAGCTGAGAATGAGGCTTTGCTGCTTTTCGTTGTTCATGCAGGACACGTTGGGCCTTGTGCGATTCCCTGGTGGCTAAGTTATATTAGATTGACAGGATGTGCGAGCGCAGGGAAGAGCGGACCGTTTGGATCTTTTGACAGCTCATCGTCCACATTCATTTCGTCGTCTGAAAGCTTCTCTTCCACGTCCTCATCCCCACTCTCCACGTCGCCAAACTCTTCATCCTCTTCATCGGAGTCACGTTCGTTCATCTCCTTGACGGGAAGTGTAACAGGCTGTCTTCGCTTTTTAAGAGTTTCATCGCTACGTTTGGATGGGGTCTGCTTTGAGATACGAGCCCTCTTGCCCTTTTGGTTGTCTTGGGACCGCGCAGGTCGTTTCTTTGTGGTTTTCTGAACAGCTGGCATCGTACACGCTTGCAGGGAATATTTTCCGAATTCCGATGCGACGCTGATATCTAAGCACGTGACCCTTGGTCGATCTTGATCCCAAAGGCTTTTCGTTGTTCGATTTCCCGATCCAAGACTTAGGACCTTTTTTCTGATGAGGCCCACGATTGTGATCCGAACTTTTGGGTGCCACCAGCTGCCTCGGTGTTTGCCGAGTGAATCCACAGCGACGTCGACTGCGGCTCATTCCCCGTCACGTCAAGATCGTCCTCTTCCTCGGTGGCTTCGTCGTGTTGAACTTTAGCCAATCAAATTTGCATATAGGGCATTTTCTTGCAAATGACACGCATCCAAGGTCCCTCGAGCTGCCCACGATAGCTGACGTCGCATCGCGGGAGTCGCTGTCAAGTGCTTTGAATTGCGGGGCAGGGCTACTTTATGCCATATGGATGTACGTGTACGGGACCGATCGGATCCTGCTGCCGTTCTCTTCTCTGGATCGGTCAGCTTCTGCCACTTATATAGATTCAGGCAAGATCACAATATTAAGTAAATGATGCGAAAGTCGGCGCGTTATCTTGCAGCGCAATCGACCAACGCGGCCACGTAGGCGTACAGTCTTTAAAGTCTGCCCTTCTCGTCGTCACATCGCCCTCTTCTTCCCTCACACGTCGTCCATGGCGTCCCCCCCGTCGACGTTCGCCACCCTCAAGGCCCTCCACCTCGTCATCGGCGACGCCCTCGACGACATCCAGCGCGTCTTTGCGCAGAATACACTGCCGGATTCCCCCTCGCAGTGCTCTTCCCCCGTCTACTCAGATTTCTCCCCAGCAACGTCTCCGTGTCCCGTCACCCCGCCCGCTTCTTTCCCTCCAACGCCCCTCTCTGCTTCGTTTCCTCCCCTGCGTTCTCCCGCGCATACAGATCATGGTATCCCATCCGTGGACTATCCTTCGCCTGACCTGCCCCTTGTCTCCGACTCACCCAGCGAGCAACTCGCACTTCACCCAGATGCAGCCGCAGCCGCTTCCAGGATCGTCGCTGCATGTGGACAAATGTCGAGCATCGTCCACAAGCCCTTCTTGTCCATCTGCGATGCGGTGATGGGCGTATGTACCTACTGCCATATCCTCTTTGGTACTGACGTCTTGTCTTTTGGGTGCATATATGCGTAACAATAGTGCAATCTCGCGGCATGTATGCGCCTAGTTGAGCACCTCCACATCGCAGAAATCCTTCGCGAGGGCGAACAGGACAGACAACGCTCACAAGGGTCTACAGTTCCACTTGCTATCACCAAGTCGGGCTCCTCTAATGTCGGACCAAATGCAGCCTTGCATCCGTCGGCACTTGACGGTGTCGATCCTCGGCCACTGAATGCCATCGAGTGGACCTCGGGTTCCCGCGCAAATAAAGGCTCCGGTACGTCTTCCCTCTTCCCTTAATCAATTTCGTGGTATTAACACCGTCGCGACTTTATTGGATTGGGCGCCCAAGGTATGCACGTCGACGATATCACCAACGTGATATGTTCCTACGCAGGTCAAGGTTATATAGACTCCAACGACCTAGGTTACTTTTAGCGAATCATGGATGTTTGTCCGTCTCTAACACTATCATCGTACAGTACATGTGCTCCGACTACTTTCCACCCATCATATTTTCCGGGAGGCGTATCCAGATACCTTTGCACTCACTAGGATAGGAAGCCTTCTCGACAGTGGAAAAAGTGTCCAGGCCATCTTCTCAAAGTCGGTTCTTTTGCATTCCGTCCAATCGGGGTCTAATTTGATGTAGCCCGGAGGACAAGTATGATGACACTGATGGTGTAGCTGCATTCGTCGGGTTAAGGTAAGTTCCATGGAGGGCTATCGCTGCACGTATACGCCTCGGTACATCTGATCCTACGAGTGGTTGCTGACAATATGAATTAGCGCTGATGACCTTTTCAAAGCCTCCGCTTATCTTACCGAGGCATTTACTAGTACTGGTGTTGAATTTTCGACACTGACGTCCACTCCGAACGGACCTTTCTCTGGAACGACCGCCATTCCATCTACTGGCTATGGTTCCGCTCCCTGTTCACATACCACACGCTCCTCTAGCGTCCTCACACACATTGTGTACCTGGAAGATGAGAACGGGCAGTGTATTATCCCATCAACAGATGGACAGCAGCCCTCGCAGTCTCCTGTGACCGAGTCCCAGGCACCTCTTGCCGCTTACCTGAGCCCAAGTGCAGCATCGACAGAGGTGGAGAGAAAGCGTCACCATTTTGGAGATGCAGTCAAACCGGAGAAGCTCCCTGCATTCAATTTCGCTTTTCAAACCAACAGGCCGTACTTTGAATGGTTAGAGAACGGAGGACGAGATCCGGTTGGAGGAACCGGCCGAGCAGCCTGTACGCCGCCAAAGAATCCTGTGGCCCCGGCGAGTCATGAGCCCAACGGTATCCCAGGAAAGTCGTACAGACTTCAGCGATTCTCCAAGGCAATGATGGCAACGACGGGGTGGGAGGCACCCAAGGCCATCTTGAGTGGTGAGTTCGGGACGCCCTCTTCATCTTCCATTCATTGGGTGAGATCTTTCTTCCAGGATTCGGCTGGTGTTCTCTCCCGAAAGGCTCTACTATTGTAGATGTTGGCGGTGGAATTGGAAGCACCACAATGATTCTCGCTCGCGCATTCAACAGCGCAACGCTTGATGCGATCAAGAGGCAGGACTGTACTCGTGTCGAAGAGCCTGCGACTGCTCGTCTGCCAGGCGATCCTCTGCTCATGGCTAACGACGAGCCAAAGCCTAGTGCGGGAGAGGACGACATGAATTTCCTCTTTGTTGTGCAGGATAGGCCTGTAGTCACTACCCTCGGCATTGAGGCCTGGCGTTCCAAGCTTCCCGAGATGCTTGAGAGCGAGCAGGTTGTATTCCAAGGTAATATTTCGTCGTGCTTGTGGTGTAATACTCAATCTTACGGTGACGCAGATCACGACTTTTTCGAACCACAACCACTCCTCGGACCTCCTCACCGATCTATACATCCTGCTGTTTACCTTTTGCGTGTTGTCCTCCATGATTGGCCGGACGAATGTGCGCGACGCATTTTGATTAACCTTCGAGTTGCGTCGAACCCGGAAACGCGGTTACTCATTGCGGAACACGTTCTCCCATTAGCGTGTATCGACGAAGATGTCGTTGAGCATGCGAACAACGAGGCATGTGAGGGACGTAAAGTACACGAATGGGCAATAAACGATGTACTTGCTCATATCGAAGGCGCTGAGCGTGCCCTTGCACCTCCACCCCTGCCGCCCAACCTAGGGAAAGCTAGTGCGAATGCCTATTCGATAGATCTCACTGTGAGTCCTGGCTCCCTTGTAAGTTCTTTGTCCACGTTTCTGACACCATCTAGATGCAAATGACGCTCAATGGAAAGGAGCGCACTCTTCGTGAATTTTGTACGTTGGCGCTTTCCGCGGGCTGGCGTGTTTTGCGCATGACACGGGCTGAAGGTTCATTATTCGCATATCTCGTATGCGAGCCGATCCCGGTGCCTGATGACGCACAAGCAATCTACAACGCTGTCGTGCTGTCTTCCGAGCTTTCCACGGTGGTTGCTGTCCCCCCTGATGATCCCATGCATTGTCCTCGTGCAGAGGTATCGAGTTACAAGAAGCCTTCTGCAGTGTCATTATTACCGCCTGCCGTACTTGAGCGTTCGTCATCACGCTGTGGCACACCGACCTTTGGATCCCGCACAGAGTTGCCCAAAGACGAAGAGTTGCAGAGTCCACGAGCGAGAGGCGCCGTAATGGCTAAGAAATGGCTCAAATCCAAAGGATTGGGCGTGCGCAGCGTCATGATGCAGAAGGCGGAGAAACAGAGAGAAGAACAAAGCGGGTCCAGAGGTGTCTCGATCCGAGACAGCAACGAAGCTCAGAGCGCTGGCACTGCCTCTCCGTCCCACGTACGTGTCTGGTGGAAGAAGTCTCCCCCGAGTTCCGCCAACAATAGCATCAGTGCGATCCACGAGCTTATTGGCGAGGTACCATTATTACAAGCCACCGGACGAGGACGCAAAGGGACGCTTAAGTCGAGTGAAGTTCCTTCCACACCAAGTCCCCGCGCATCACTCGCTCATCAGAAGTGGCCGAGCATAGAGTCTGTCGCGCTTCCGAATCCAGATGTCAGCCCATCTATACCCAGTCCATCTATACCCCACGCTCGTCGTCCGAGCGTTGCAAGCATCACCCGTAAACTATCGTTTGCGACTTTTCGCAGACCCAGCATCGCCGATGTCACTGAGCCGTTACCCACGCCACCACCCAGCGCAACGTTCACGGAGCTCGCTCCCCCACCCACCCTGGATGGTGATACTGGGAGGAGTCTTAAACATTTGCCTACTATACCGACGCTCAGCTACAGCGATGCCACCACCGGCAGGGCAGGACGCCAGTCGCCCAGTCTGCGACGTCCGAGTCTCACTTTCAAGGGGCATGTGGCCTCGCCACGACCTGTCCTCAAGTCGACGCCTCCCCGCAGCTCCGATGTCTCCGATTCACCCAGGTCGGGCATTCTCAAGACGCGTTCGAGTTCGCATACGAGTAAACACTGTTCTTCTAACAGAGGGGAAACCGCAGAGTATTCTCCGCCACACCCGAGCAAACAGAGCCCTCCGCACCCAGGAAAGTCCGCCGAATCAATGATTCCTCAGCGGCGGCGCAGAGTGACGTTGTCAAACACGGAACACCCGCGAGCCCTGCAAACGCAGATGCCGATGCCCGAGAATCTGAGTGACATGCCGGACCCTATTGGGCGCCAGGTGAAGCGTGTTCCGAGCATGCCCAAGATGCCTCGTCGGTTGAGCATTCCAATGTTGCGACGCAAGCAAGGCCAGCATGTGACTCAGGACGCGGAGAGTGGGGGTTCACCCACTTGAGTGAGTGTTGTTTGTGCGCGCGGATTGGGTTTGATGAATTTGCGCCTTTGTTACGACATGATAAATCCTGTAGGACAGATGTAACTAGTGCTTTGATTGAGCGTGTACCGTAACTTGCATTGAGAAGGTCATTGAATGAGTGTGAACTTATGGAAGGACTCGCCGTTCCCATCAATGGTACAGTCGACTCGTTACTGCAAAAGAACTTGATACACGAACAAGAATTTAGAACTTGGCTCTCCGTTAATTAACTGGACGGAAAGTCATCTACAAAAAAAACATACGGGTACAGAATACTAATTTCTATCTCGTGGACTCCTAATAATCATAGAATACCAGCGCCCTAACCTCGATAGACTCTCTGAAAGGGGTTCCCTCCGGGGTATTGGAGTCCTGGAACGCGGTGTGTGGAGTAAGGGTGGCCACACTTCCATCCTGCACGGAATCGAAGCTACGCGTGCCTTTGTCAGGAGACTTTCCATCAATGCACGGGAAAATACGTACCACTTGATCAACACATATTCATCCGGCGCCATTCCCCTCATATACTTCCACTTGTGTGCCGGATTAAACTTGACGGTATACGTCTCTCCCTCGTGGTCGGGGTATATAAGCGCGACGGGAACGAGATCTTTGGCGTCCACGCTACGAAAGTCGCAGAGCGCAAGAGGCCAATCGAGCGCCGCGTGCGAGATGGGACGCCACAAGTTTATAATCTGGAAACGGCGTTTGAGCAACGCGGGCGCGTCGGAAGGGGGAAGGTGGCGGTGAACGCGGGCAACGGACGACGCCGTCGTCTGATCCCCGTGCACGAGCGCGGCGGGCTGCCGTTTCTCCGGGCTGTCATCGATTTCCCCAGGCCGACGGCGACGGACGGCTGGATGCAAGCGCGTGGGCACGACGGGACGGAAGCTGATCGGTGGCGGACTCACTGTGGTCAAAGATGACGACGCTGCTCGCGCCGGTGATCTTCTTGATGAGGTCTGCAGACTCGGGGTAGTACTCTGCTTTGATCGCGCTCGGGTCGAGGAAGCGGGTGTGGATGGAGGGGTGCTTTCCGAATTGGAAACCGGCGGTGTCGAGGGTGTACCGGTCCTCCGACCCCCGGACGTTCTCGATATCGACAACGTGGCGGTCGTCGGTCCAGTTGCGACGACGTTTGCCAGTGGTAGTGTCTGCGTTGATGTAGTTGTAAGGACGAGAGCCGTCGGCGGGGGGAGAGAAGTAGACGAGGGAACCGGTGGTCGCCGTCTGGTTGGTTGAGGACATGATTAGCGGTGATATGTTTTGTAGGGTGCTGCTTCATCCGCTGGTTGACTGGGGTATATATACCTGGCTGTAGTTCTCCATAAGATGCTTACTGTTCATGTTCTTTGGCTTATACATGCCAGTGGAGTTGTATGACCAAGTACCAACTGTGGCTTACAGAGACGCGGTTACTTGAGACTTGCCTGTTGTGGGCAAGATAACATTCAGTAAATGCCACCGAGGAAGGCACTCAGTTCCCTTTCAAGAAGCTCGCAAATGTCCTCGAGATGATACAATTGTCCAAAACCGTATGGGTCGGAACTGAGATTGCCAAGATTGCAAGGTTACGTCTCATACTATAGACGTTCTCGGCGCTTGCACAAGACTGTCATCATTATCAATTACCGACCTCAAGCAAAATGTCTAGAAGACACGTATAACGATTTTTATGGGGAGAGCGCAAGAAGTTTCAATCGACCTCCGAAGACTCGTCCAAAAGCAACCCAATTTCCGGTGCTTGATTTACAGACGGAGCGGGCCATGACGGGGACTTGCAAGGTTTTACGTATGTGCACGTTCCTTACTTACTTAACATCGATGCACTGTCACATTGTCCGGCGCTGACGGTAAGCATTGGTCTCCGTGCGGCCAGCCTTGGGTGGTACGTACCCCGCCACAACGCGCTCGATGTGCCTCTGTCTCTCTGACCGGGATTTTGGAGCTTGATGGTACGGCAAAGCATTTTTTCAACTTGCCTAGCGGTCTTTCATCCTGCGCATGCCAAATGGTTGACGTGCTTACTCAGTTTCCGTCGAACACCGTGGCCAGGAAGCTCGCTGGCAAGTCAAATCTATTCAATCGATGTAATTGCGATGAGTTTTTTTTCTTTCGAGAGTCACATCAGGGGCCTCCTCGTCGGAGTTCACCTGGAGGCATATAAAGGCCACTCCCAACACCATCTCCCTTCCGCAGAGTTCTTCACTCGTTTCTCTCCTGCTCACCCAGTCCTTCCACTCCCTTCGCTCCTTAAAGCTTGCTCACAATGCGCGTCCTCTCTTTCATTCCTGCTTTCCTTTTGGCTGCTGCTAGCTTTGTCGCTGCTGCCCCAACCATCCCCGCTGACACTCCTTGCGTCCCCTCGACGGGTGGTAGCGGCAGTGATGCTTCCCTTCAAGGTGTGATCACCATCCTCACTGATGCGACCAACGCCATCCAGCCTCTGAACGTCAAACTGAGTACGTTCCCGCTTTTTCTCTTTTCGCTCAGCATTGTTCATCGAATGGATAGCAAACCTCAAGGGCGATTCAGGATCATGCACCCCCGATGCTGTTTCTGAAATTGTGGTTGAGATCGATGCTGCTGTGAAAACTTGCATCTCCAAACTCCAGGCAACTGCCCGTGTTAGCTTGGATGGCGTTTTCCTTGGCAATCTCTGCGTGGCACTCTATGGTCTCTTGGAAGTAAGAAATCCGTTCCGTTTTCATTTCCTTTTCTGAAACGGCGTCTTAGCTTCTGATCGCCGTTTTGAGCAATTTGGTCGCCTGCATTCTCATCCTTGGTAGTGGCGCTCTTGCTACGATCCAGGGTGTTGTCTGTGCCTTGCTGTTTGTGTTTCTATTTCGCTCGTTATGATCGGTGTTGACGTCTGTCTAGCAATGACATTACCACCCTCGTTGGGTGCCTCAAAGTTTACGTGGTTTCGTCTATCTCTGGTGTCCTTACTCCTGTCATCGCCCTCGTGTGTAGTACAGTTGATGTCTGCCTCTCCTTCTTCCTCGGAGTGGCTGTCTCCGTTCACTAAACTGGCGATGGGTTACTCCGATAATCCGATAGCGCATATCGAGCTTGTAGTGCGATTAGGTGTTCACTTTACTTAGTAATACGCCCTTATCAATAAGATAGACATGGGGTTCTACCAACTGTGTGCCTTCGATCATCAATTTTCTAAGGACCTGGATTTGCCGGTTGTCAGCCTCATCTGATCACGGTGTGAGGCGGCAGTGCCGAACAGTGTCGGAAAGGCTATATCCTGGATACTTCGATACGTACCATCGTTGAACCATCTTGCAGAACTGAAGTCAATCCGTCTACACCTAGACAACTGACGCATTTCGCCTTAGTGCCCTTGCCTTGAAGTCAGAAAAGGAGGTTTTTGTCGAACTCGCGCTTTGCGACTCCCTTACGAAGGGTCATCACGGCAAGAATGATAACGAGTCAGTAGTCGCTATCTACTCCTTTCTGGTCAAGGATTGGAACATGAATGAATATTGGGCCATGAATCCATTCCCACCTTCTCCCAGCTTCCTTAATTTGAGAAAATTTATTGTTCTACCAGGTGCATTTGCCAATTTCTCGCTTGGAGGATTCCAGAATTTTAACTCCAGCTAACGGCCGCCTGCACTTTGCGGATGAGCCTATTAGTGTTACTGGCCACGGGCGAGCATTATGAGAACAAGACAGAGAGACGACCCTTAAGCTTCACATAGTTGGGTCATTGGTGCACTGGACATCGCCTGGAAGGCCGTATACCTCTGGCCCACCAGTCAGGATGAGAAGTCGAAGGGGTTCAAGGAGCTCCGGGGTGCAAACATCAGATGGACCACCGATTTAACAATTTGGAAGATCAGCACATTGCATTAATTCAAAATGCACTTCTGGCTGGTCTCATCTGGTCCGATGGTCGTTACTGAGGTCCGTTTTCAGAACAAGTACTTGGTGTGTTCATAAGTGATAAAATATATATAGGAAGGCGGATCACGCTGATCAGTATGTTGTACAAAGACGTTCGATAGTTCCATAGTATATATGTCCTTCAGTGTTTCAGATGTCAAAGTCGAGCGACCCTCTGATCGCGCGCTGATGATATTATACTCCTTGTCCTCATTATTGGCGTGCTGTCATCCTTGCGTTGTTGAAGTCCGGACGCTCTCCGCGCATGAATTATTCACTGTAGTTCCCTGTCCATCCCATGGACATGTTCGTGTCTGTGTACACATGCGTCTTAGCGCGATTACTACGTGACGTCAAAGGCTATGCGAGAAAAACCCTGCAGGCTGGAGCGATTCAATACGCCAGAACCGCCCTTTGTACCGAAAATCAAACGCTTAAGGCCTGCAACCTCGGGTAAACATATGAGTGAGGGGTGAGACCATGCACTTCAAGTGTCGAATCCAGCGTACTTGGATTGGACACAAATGGCTGAAGGCATGAACCAGTGGGTCAATATACTCAACCGAAGTCCACAAGAACCCACATGGAAAATCACGAACACGGTTTCACGGAATCCTCATGATTTCCCTAGCTGACGGTAGTACGCTTACGCTTGAGCTCCTCCGGGAGTGGCCTGAACTGCCAAGTAACAATGTAACTATCGAGTTGAAGCACTATTTCATCAACGTCGGAACTTACTTTGTAATAGTCCTGATAAGGGTCTGCCACAGTCATGAACTGCACCTTCTCCGCAAGTTCCTTGTCATTCTCGTGGTTGAAAAGCAGCGCCTTGCACCTCAACGCAAGCTTTCCCTCAGGAAACTCCCTGTATTTGAGTGGCGTCGATTGCGGGTCGTGTTTGGAATAAATGACGAAGAAGCACACGAGCCCTGGACCGTCCTCGAGATTCACGCTAATGCACCCGACGTTTCCTCCACGGCTTTTGTGATAGCGCCTGATAATCCCAGGTAGCGACAAGTCATCATAGATGTCGATATCAGGCCAATGACGCTGAGCCCAAACTTTGGCATCAGCATAGGGAATGGGATATCCTCCTACAAGAAACACCATTATGCTTTTCAATCAACTGTCAGAATGAACTAGACTTCCATACGAGCGAACTCACAAAAGGGAGCAGAGAAGCAGAATGGAGAATTCGAACCTCCAACCCTAATAAGGGTGTCGGACACTGGGAGTTTACGGGGTCCCAGTAGAACATGAAATAGCGAACCTCCACGGAACAAAATGATGCGTTTGACGGTGACACCACATCTCTGGTAGCCGTGCAAGTTTCATCAAGGCTACCTCACTTATTCTATTGTTCCTCCATAACTGGTATGCTCCTGCCTAAACCACAAGCCCATTCATCGCACAGCTGGCATGCAGCGGTTCCGTGCAACACCTTTCCTGTGGTGTTCGGTAATTTCTATTGTTTCCAGAAAGTACTCAAGTGTTTCGACATGACATTGCTCCCCCACCTATAAAATTTACGATGCGACAGAGGGAGGTTCTAGCAGCCTCTGTTGAGTGTTGGGACCCGTAAGTCCGGATTCCTTGGTGCTTTATACATTGCCCGCCAGATTGATGTTTGTTACCTCAGTTTGTACTCCTTCATCATGCCCAATTTATCATTTCCCTCTTTGGACCCTGAAGAATGGCTTGCTGAGCGGTTCATTCGGGTTGCCGAATTCGATCCACGCTTTGAGTCGTCCTGGTATGGGCTTCACATCGCCTTGCTCTCCCATTACTTTCCGTATCAGCAAAAGTTCCTCATAAAGCCTCAGCCCAAAGTCCGAGACTCGTATGAAGTGGAGTTTTCTTTCTGCTCTAACCTGGCAGAGACATTTATGTCATCCAACTCGGATGATGGCTTTGCTTGTGACACTTCCATCACCTCTACAGGTGTCCTCACTCTCCCTGGATTGACCTACCATATCCCTGATTTCACTGTCACGAAAGCGACCCAATTTGCTACCCATGACAGGTTGTTTCTTCTCGTAGAAGTCAAACCTCGGGAGCCTGAAAATTCGGAGCATTGGGCATCCTTTGGAGAACAGATGGGAGAATATATGGAGGCTGCTAGCCAACATCTTGAGGAAGGTGCTAGTTTGGTTGGTCTACTGATATGTGGTACTGTCGTCCAGGTCTCTATGCTCACAGGTCCTGGCGCTCGGATTGTTGTGGATAGGAGGAGATGTGACGTGAATAGTGTAGCTATCAGGCAGTTGTTGCATGATCTTGCCATGAAGAATTGGGACCGATAACACCACGGCTTCCATAGATACAGGAGCACAGTGAATAACCTTATCTACCTACCTCGCCGAAGGAAATTGGGTGTTATCTTGTGATGCCAGCGACTTGACTGAGTGACTCTCACATAACCGCTAGTTAACTGGTCTCGTTAGATCTCTTGAATGACCCCTGCAGGTAATTAGCCCATCCGAACCCACGACCCAGTAACGCAGTAACGGGATGACCTGGACGTCCGTTTGGACATGTGGGAGAGCAAGGTGGCGAGGGCAAGGACACGCGCTTGCAGGGGAGGGTGGGATACAGAATAATTGTCCTCGTCCCCATGACCAAGGATATCAAGTGCAATCTGGGCTACAGAAGTATCGGATCGTTGTCTATGGTCACTTCAAGCTGCAACCCTTGCCCGAGAAAGAAATCGACTGGATAGGATTTTACGTGGCATCGCAAAATATCGCTAGCCCTGGGGAGTCACAGTAATCGAGAAAATTCACCTGCTGCGCCTGCACAACGCATTTCTGAGGTTCGAGTGCGGAATCTCATTCCGCTTGCCACGGATGGTAAGATAAATGCATGTAAGCCTTACATCCAGCAACCAGACTCCTTGCTGTCATAAAGTCGTACACCATCGAGTGAATCCATGAGGACGCTAATGAACGACCTGCAGAGCACTTTGTTGTGCGTCAGTAAATATGCCAAACTGCATGTCAAGGTGTGCCCACCTTGCTCAAGGAGAGTGGCTCGCGCTGGATAACAAAGGGAACATGCAAGGAGGATCCTTTGGCAGCTGCATTGAGGGCCGGAATCCAGATTGAGTGCTGTAACTCAGCCTATATGGCGCTCTAAGTTGAAAACGAGAATGGCGACCGAGGCTTCCAGCAACTCGGTCCCACCAGTTGGTATTCACTGGTTTCCCAGTGGCTGCAGATTGGCACGGCGTGGCCAATGGATCCAGATACCCAACTACGGAGGGTTTTCACAGCCATAATCATTCCACTGAGTTGAAACTGCGGCGGCTGGCCGCACACTGCCCTGATATTTGGAGCGACGGACTTGTTCGTCTTGGGTCATTTATTTCTCAGCACCACTAAGTTCCAGGTAGTAATCATGAATCATGATCGGGCTCTGCGGCGTTAAAACTTAAACCAATGGAGTTAGTTCCTAATTTCAAAATAGTGCGTAAACCCGAGATAGGGACGCAGAAAGTGAAGTTGGAAGAGTATCGACTTTCACTTCTTTTTCGTGTAAACGGCACAGCAGTTGACTTGCACGCCAGCACCTCAAAGTGTTTAAAGTGAATAGTGCCACGTGGGTGCTTGAGCTGTAGTCCACATGCACAATTTATTATGTAATCGACTTCGTTTCGTCAAGTTGCTTCTGCTTGGTCAACCAAGTTTAACAAGAATGTTTCAGCCGTCCGATAGCTGGCGGACGCCGCGCTTGAATCGCGCGAGTCGAGTCGATGCCGTTAACATCGCTGGCAGGATTTAAAGGCATGCAATGACCCACTCAACTGTTCCCCCGTCCATCTATTCTAACAATGTCAGACGAAGCACAGCTTGAAGCCCTCCTCCAGCTTATTACCACCTCCGCTCGTCAGGCTATCGCCGAGTACAAGAAAGGCGATAATGATGTCCCTACGATTCACTCGAAGACCTTTCATCCCTTGGATTCCGCGATCGATGCTGTCGCTCTCAAGAAAGCTGTGAGGATACTTGAGGGTGCCTGCCAACAATTGTGTGCGTCATTGGCTCCACCTCAACATACTCTTCAAAACGTGAGCTATTTGTGACATACATGACTCATCGATCCTGACATCATCCAAGTATGCCATGCCTTTCGAA
>JBBPMS010000252.1:10706-22285 GCA_038090435.1 Phylloporus scabripes | reverse complement strand
TGAGGGAGACAGCAGAGGTACCGATGGCAGCGAATGTGAGGGAGATAAGCAGAGCGCCGATAACAATCGTCGCAATGCGTTCGACGCTGTGGAGATGGGAGATAATCGCATCCGACATTAAAAAGGAGATGAGATTCTCAAAGAGGATGTTTACCGGACGATTTGTGGGTGCGCCTTTGCGAAACTCTTTATTTCGTCGTCTGACTTGCTGAAACTGACAAAGCGCCAGGTGACGAGGGCGTCTGAGATGACCTCAACAGCAGACTGAAGACCGTAAAAGACAAGCGCGTGCGAGGACGATTCAGCACCAAAGAAGACAGATAAAATGCCCTCTGCAGTGTTAAAGAACGCGCTGAAGACGCTGACTGCAATAGCACAGTGCTGTAAAACTTGGCGGGTAGGCATTGTCGAACGAGGCAGTGGATCTTTAAGCAGGAGAAGAACGGATTCGAGCTATATAACTGTCCACTGAGAAGGAGTACTAACGAGATCACCCGGGAGATTGGTTTTCGAAGCATTAGGGTGGGATGTCACTCTCCACCCTAGAAACGGCGGAGACGCCATCCGGACGCGAGACATTCTGCGAACGATGTCACATGCACAAAGTGAAACGAACAGAACACTGCTGCAAGAAGACGATATTAAGTATAACATCGTCTTTTGCGCAAGACATCTAAACGTGCGTGATTGAAAGGATTGATGGAGTAGGAATTACAAACACTGCTTAGTGGCAAGTGGGGTTGTATTCGTCAATGACATTCTGATCTAGATTGAGAGCAAAAGAACTAACCACGACTATTCCTTAGAAGATGATATTAGTGCCGATTGTGATGCTGCATGCATATTGGGCAGCAAATGCTGAAACCTATCAGCTGAGTATCACAAGTAGAATTCCAGAACCAAAACGTGGTAACAGAGGCAGAGTGTTTAGTTGCCTAATTGGTTGCTCTCTGCCAAACAACCTAAGGAGGCTATGTTCCAGCCTTGAACAAGTACACATATCTGCCGTCGAGCGCCAGCGTGGCATCCGAGGACGTGGATGGAAGAATACGTCTACGTAGAGCGGCGTGTCCCGTTAAGATCCGACTCGTACGTTACCATTTCATATCAGTCATGAAGAAATTGAAGGATGTACTTATCGTGCCTCGAGGTTGTTCTGGATGCCGTATATCCGAGGCTCATCCCAGATCATAAATCTGGGGTGAAGACACGGAGCATGTTGATGTGGAGATTTAAATAGTGAATCACACCTTCAACACTAGTAGAGTCTCCAGGGGCCTTGCAATCGCAAAAACGTCTCTGCCTATAATCAGCGCTTTCCGATCATCGCTGTGGAGTCTGATGATCAATTGTCTTGGGTCCGAGACTTTTCCCAACTGGCAATACGTTACATCTTTGCGCATATTGGTTTCAACCCTGAAGCCACATTCTTCAAACGCCGAGAGAACAACGGAAGAACAATTGCACCAGGAAGGAGGGAAGGAAAGTTCATTGCACTGACTTCGTTCAATTGTAGAATTCCCAGTCACGTGGTTCGCCGAAAGTAGATTTTCATCCAAGCTACAGGTGTGCAAAGTTGAACATAATTCTAGCCAACATCCTGACCTTACCCCTCGTCCATACATTGCGCGTATAGATTGACTCGAAAATATCGTGATACGAGTTGCACGACCCAACCTGTCATGTATAGCACCAGACTTCGCAACCTTCTGCATCCACGCTGAGTCGCACTAACGGAAGAGGCGCGAGAACATGCGCGACGATTGGTAGATTTCGTCCAAACCTGATCCGTCTCTTTACCCATGACTTGAACTGCTCATCTGTCCTAAAGTAGTACTTGGGTTCGTCCCAGACGCTCCCGCTGAAGGAGACGACAAATCCAAGCTTCGTCACCACCTTCGATGTAAAGTGGGTGAGACCGATGTCCTGCGGGACACGGAACATCCAGATGTCATCCGTTGAGGGGACGAAGACCTTGATGAAGATCTGTCCTTCTTTGGGAGCCCATTCGGAGCTCAGACCATTCGCATTCGGAGTACGTTCGGTGTTGACAAGTTTTGATTCGGATGTTGTCGACTTGCATTTGGTCTTTGGTTTACGAAGGAGGTGGTCTAAGGAGGCGCACCCATCTGCAACGGCGTGGAGAATACCGCTAAAGGTTATTGAATGGTTTAAGGAGGATCGTCGATGATTACGTTTGACGTGTTTAGGAAGCGCTGGCTCTGTCATAAGAACCTCTCCACCGTCTGATTCCACGCCATCGTGGGACGGAACGGCTGACATACCAACCCCATCGATTATAGATAACAAGAGGTCAGAATTAGGCGACTCATCGATCCCTTTCTTCAAAACAGGTTCGTCCTCGTCGTCCAAGCACTGAAAGCTCAACGTCGGTTCAGACACAGAACATTGGTATGCCTGTTGAGGTACCCGGGATGTGAGCGTACCATGGTTCTTGGCCTGAAGCACATCGGAGAATGCTGTCGGCACATTAGGCACCGAGAGGATACGACCATAACGCCGAGAAGACATCCTCGCTGGTGTCCGGAGGTCCGGGATACGAGGAGAGAGAAATGTATGATGTTGGGTAGCATCCGACAAGGGTGTGAGGTCCGGCTCTCTGACTGTGGCCTTGCGCTCGAGCTTGATCTGAGGAATTATAGGCATCGAAAGTAAGAGAGGATGCGAGTCTTGATCTGCAGAGCCCATGCTGTATAGCGAGTCCTCACTCTTGCAGTTGGTTGTCTCGATGGTCCCAAACCCATCGCAAGTGTCCTTTTGGGCGGTAAGAGGTATCCTCTCGAGGTCATCGTTGTCAAAAGAGCGGACATTAGGAGTTTCATAGAGGAAAGCGATGCTTTGACTGGGATGAATGCTTGTCGAGACCCCGCCTTCAAAGAGGAAACTAACGATATCGTCAACTGTTCGCGCAGTTGGAAGGCTCGTTAACCGAGATTCCCTCGTGTAATTGGTCGAGAGTACGAGCTGCGGCTCTGAGGCATTTCTTGACCTCGGAATGTTCGATCCACGTTTCCCAGACAGGAATCGTCCGCGAACACGGTATCTCAGCTCGTCCTGCAACTTGACAAGTCAATTAGAACGAGGGAACTCCGAAGACGGCCATACGTACATTCGTTGGCTTTGCGTTCCTCATCTTGTGGGTAAAATGTCGGGAGAAGTCGAAAGTGTCATTAAGGAATGGATGGTGCAAACGAGTGTCAGGAAGCATGGGCATGACGAATTAGGTAGATAGTATGGAGACTTATGATGGACTCCGACTATATAGCATGTCAGCCTCCCGGTGGTTAACATTGAAAAATATAAGGATGAAGACCGTGATCGTACTCTTCACTTTGATCAAGGGGCGTCGCAGATGGATCAAGCCTTGTCTAGCAGACCGTGAAGGTGTGCCACGAACCTTTGTCATGCTCTAGCAATTATAGCGACGACTATAGCGCTGGTGCGTTGATCCATCTATTCTGCGGCATTGAAACAGGCGCGGAAGAGTAGCAGACCCTATTTTCCATGACGCAAGTATTAGTCTTGCTACTACCTTGATAGTAAATCGATAGGGCTAATGAACGGCCAAGCACCAGAACAGTTATCGGAGTTTGAACGGATTCCATGTCTCTGACTCACGAGTTTCTTGGTTTAAACGCTTTCTCTCTTCGCGCAAACCCACTCATTGGCACCTCCAGTGTTCCTAGTGCGGTTGACGACGACGATCATTAGCGATTCCGAACGGAGACTCAATGGCAATTTGTCCAGGACAACTGTCTTGTAAACAAATGTCTATTTCAACACACCACCAGCATATCACTGGTTGCGCGACGCCATGTACATGCGCATTCATGCCCTCTCCGGTTCAGGCGTCCTTGTGACTTGTTATGTCATGGATGGGCAGGCCATTTAGCAACCCTTCTGTCGATCCCGAATCAAAGTGCTGGCGATGCGGAGTGCCACTGCCTCAGACCGTAGAGGGGATCCTCTAAGTCGGCCTACCCATGTCGTGCGTCTTCTACTACTCGCACCTCCGGCGACTCAACACTCGTTGCGTACATGGTGATGATGGTCTGCGCATAAATCACGTTGAAGACTGACATGTATTATTCACTCGCTGCTCCGCCACCTTGCTACGAAGAGAAGACTATTTTCTACTCGTCATGGAATGGATGTCATCAAGGTCGTACGTTTTATGGTGTACTAGTCCCGCCGAAGTCGGCCTCTGCTTTAAATCTCGACCACTTGAGATACAGTGTTTATCATACGAATATAGTGCCAGCCGCCACAAATGCTTTCTATGGTTCTGATCCCCTCCGTGACAGGCTGACAACATCCATGACTACATCAACGCACCATCTCGCACCCCTTCCATTCCTGTCGACCTGGAGGGTCTGCCTCGACGATGTCACAGTATCTTGTCGACACAGGTGGAATATTGTTCGCTGTAGTCGCCAATCGTTTCGGCCGTGGGGTACTTCCACCATGGATGGAAGAACATGGACAATACCTAGAGGAACATCACCTGGGCGATGTTCAGCGAATTCTTGTGTCACCGTGGATATGGCACATCCACTACGACTCTTGGAAGTGACTAGCTCGCTGATGTCGAGGGCAGTCCTGAGGTGAGTTGTGAGCGTATCCTTACATTTTGTTCGACCTGAGACACCCCTGAGTAGCACATGAGCACTATTTTTCCATCTGACCCACTGGAATGTGTGTAGCCAGAATTATACATTATTGTTAGTGTTTTAACGATTGGTCGGTGCCAGCCTGTTGAGAGTCATCCCGCGACGCTTTCCACTCCCGCAATATAACTGGAGGATGAAGCAAAGGAGATTTCAGCGTTTGAGTTGCAGTCATTTGACATGAGCTCGTCCCGGTACAGAGACAGCGGCTGCGATGGAGGCAAGAAGGATGATACCACGGACGAACGGAACAACGTAGTCCAGGGTGTAGACTGCCGAGTCGAGGACGTCCCACCGTGCTATACGGGCTTGCCTACGAACTTCAGCTTCAAGAACGAGATTATTGGCACCCCTTTCCGTCCCAGGACAATACCGAGATGGTTCGTCCGAGACGTCGTCGAGCGATGACGCATTCCAGATGTTGCCCTGCTGCGAGATTAGTCACAGCTCGTCACCCCACCATGAAATTGTTACCCCGTCAAGTCCAGCAAAGTCCATAGCTTGGCCAGACGGCATTATCTCCCCAATAATTACATCCAAGAAGGTGAGGGTCGGCAGCCCGGCGAAGGTTCCTTTGAACTCTGCAAAAAAAATCGGAATAACAATCAGTTATGCCATGGTGATTTTCCGGACCTTTTCCCAACCCATCACCGTCCAGCTATGAGATTGCTACCTGGAAAATCTTTGAAGGAGATGCTGTCTATTGCTCCGCCCGTCAAGGATTGATAGCATGGAAGAATACGATTTATGATGGGGCTCGGGGCCCAGCATAAGGTGGGGTAATCGATCCCCGCCTTCCTGACTTCGTTCCTTCACTACGATAGAGATCACCACGAAGTTCGACGCATCCAGCCCGAGTCAAGTATGAAGTGTTGAAACGAGGAGAGCAAAGAAAATGTGATGCAAGTTCAAACTTCACCGATCCTTCGTTGTGTTCGTTCACCAGTGGTTTCGGTTTGCTTCCGGGACCACTCCCCACCAACAACCTCTGGGGCCACTATCATGGGCCTCTCACCATCATTCCCGGTCAGGCACTTCCTCTGAAAGGATCTAGTAGGTGGCAAACAACATAGGCAAGTTTCCGTCATCCAGCCCTCCATGACATTCTATCAGCCTTTTCGCCAAATGATTATCTTGCTCTCGCTGCCTGTGAACCCTGAGCTCTTGATGGTATAACCCGCCCATCTATTCGTATTAAGGCTCAATGTTCTATTTTTCATACATTTGCTCAGCCTCAAAGTCCGTGCCTATGTCCGATCGATAGGTCTTGCGACATCAATCACAGTTCCGGTCCATTTCTTGCCGTGTCTGATATTCTCAATCTGACTCGAACATTTTGATTCCCCAGAGACATCTACTATGTTCCCAGGCATCTCTTCTCATCAACTTTTCGAATACTGCGTTTTCTCTGATAATCCCGATACCGACTGTTCTTTGACCATCGCCAGCATCTATGGCGTCATCTACGATTTTCGTGCATACCTCCGAGACTCTGGAATCCAAGGATCGATTGTCTTCCCGCTCTAACAACATTGTCGCTCTTTCCAAGTGCCGCCGCACCTTCCACGATCAACCAGGCGACGTTTATGACAAATAACAATATGCGATGGTCAGCATGTAAACAATTGCACCGTATACATTATCCATCTTGGTCGGGACTTAGTTTGCCTCAGGTTTATT
The DNA here is from genome assembly GCA_038090435.1 of Phylloporus scabripes. NCBI lineage: Eukaryota > Fungi > Basidiomycota > Agaricomycetes > Boletales > Boletaceae > Phylloporus > Phylloporus scabripes. The sequence continues at coordinate 15,917 of JBBPMS010000252.1, read as the reverse complement.
TCTCTGCAGGTCTCGAGTTCGATACATATTATGGATGAACTTTTCTTGCTCTCGCTCTTTCCCCGTGTCGTCAGCCACAAGGTCTCACATGGAATTCCATGTCTTCTCCTTCTCTCAGATGCGCAGCGTCGTCTTCCTCGTGTTCGCACGTTTGGTCTGATTCCGTGCTTCTGTTTCCTAGTGCTTGCAGGGCCCTCGGCCTTCACCTATTTTTTTCTGTTTGACTCCATATCTCGAGACATGTTTGTTTCGCCTGCAAGGCGCTTTGGCCGTACTCTCTTGCCTTCTTCAGCGTGCGAGCCGATAGGTTGTGTGGTATCTGGTATGTAATGTGGCGCTTGTAGATCCAAGACTATTTGAAACCAAGAGAAACACGCAATAAGTTATAACGTGTTAAGCAGATCAACAGGATACTTGACAAGCAACTCACCCGGAAAACCTTCAAACGTTGGTTTCCCCTTTTGGAAAGCTATCGTCACACCACGTGACCTTGTGTGGCCGTATGACATCACTCTAGCTTCGATTGAATCAATCAGATATTTAGGCAGGTTAATAAGGGGCTTCACCTTTTCTTTCTCATTTGTTTTATACTACCACCATCCTCCCGGTTTCCATTCTTCTACGCACCCCATCCCCACCCTGCTATAACCTACTTCTGAGGCTAGACGATGGCCAGGCTTGATATTTCTGGAAAGAAGGTTGGCCCTTACCTTCTAACCTCCAAAATTGGCGCAGGCTCTGCTGGAGATATCTACCGCGCAGTTGATACCTCATCGATCGACACTTCCGCCCAGGGCCCAGCTGAAGTTTTCGCGATCAAATGCGTGCGTACGAAGAATCTTTCCCACAAGCAGCTCTTGCAAATCGTCATGGAGCTTTGTCATCACAACATGGTGTCCAGCTGTGATTATGTACTGCCGCTACGCAGACTCATCGAGAGGAAATCGTGCGCCTACATTCTCTTTGACTTATGCGAGTCGGACGTGTCCAGGGTGATTTGGAAGACAGAACTATACTGGAGAAATGAGCCTCTCATCAAAACGGCGTTCTTCGAGATACTAGACGGTGTCTCTGCTTGCCATCAGAAGGGGATTACCCACCGCAACCTCAGGCCGAAGAATCTGATGTGCAATGCAAATGGGACTGGTATCCAGATTCGTGGTTTCGGGCTAGCTAGCAGCGAGCGCTTTTGTGGAGATGGTGGTCATAGATCTTCTTTCTATATGAGCCCAGGTCAGTCATTACAGTAGCGTACGCACTTCTTCGCACTGACCGGTATTAAGAATGTTGGTTATTGGAGGACGAAGATCCTGCATCGGATATCTGGTCTTTAGGGGCCATTCTTTTCGCAATGGTTACTGGCGAACATCCTTGGATAGTTGCACTCTCTTCCGACGAAGACTATATGGCATATGTGAGGAACCCAGACTATCTTTGCCATACATACCAGATCTCGCAGTCACTCAACGACCTGCTGCGAAGGATGTTACATCCAGACCCTGAGAAGCGGTTCAAGATACCGAGGATTCGAAAGGAAATAATCGCGATGGATACACTCTACCAGCGGGACTGCGACGACAGTACACCATCAATGCAGGAGCCTATGAACCCTGACCTGTAAGCTTGAATCGGTGACCAGTGTGTAGTGCTAACATAGTTACTAGGGACGAGATTGATGCCTATATAGCAATGGAGAGGCAGCAGCATACAATTGCACCTTTTCCCTTCAAGAAATTGTTTTCCTGGACCAAGCGTCACCACTGACCACTCTAAAAATTTTGGGCAAAGTTAGGGAAGAGGCAACACACCCAAATACCTACTACTGATGTTACGATGTAAACGTAGTTGCTTGGAATAGATCGCCCTCGAGCATGTTTCAAGTTAGCAAGCTTTGATATTTGACATCCAACCTTTGAGTGAAGCACAGCCACACGTCCCGTTCTTCATCCTACTTCCATACGTTGACATAGTCGTCTTCAATGGTGTCTGCATATACCGCATCTCAGGAGGAGCTCAAAGCAGCGAGGGTGCCAGTTGCATGGAGAGACCAGTGTTCTGCGTATGTGTCGCTTTGCGCGTGCTGTAAAACAGTCGTCTCACTGACTCCGGGTGGACAACCAGGTTGCTGATACCTCTGAACACCTGCCGGAGAAAGCACAACTACCTTCCCTGGGAGTGCGAGAATGAGAGACACGGGTACGAAAAGTAGGTCGCCTTTTGATGCTCTTATCGTCAGAGCGTTGACTATCATTTTGCCAGGTGCCAATATGACGAGTAAGTAGCATGTTCGCCGAGTATTCTTCAGGAATTTACTGCTCTCATAGCATGATGCGTCGGATGAGGAAGATGTCAAAGCTTAAAACCCAACAAGCAGAGGAACTCGAGGCATAGAATCGTGGTCTCATACCCCGATGGCTTGTATAGACCTTAAATGCTGCTGAGCAACTTTCATACAACCATGTGTTTGTGAGTGGTGGATGAATGCAACTGCACGCGTGAGTGGTGAGTACGGCGGTGTCCACGTATAGATCATACTCTGCGCCCCGTCTCCTTTTCCCACACTCTGATCTCCTTTGTGACCCTCTCTACCACGTCCTGGGGTGTGCTATTCTGCCCGAATGCCTCTACGAATTTGCCCTCTGGGTCCATCAAGTAGATGTATATCGAGTGATCCACGAGATAGTCACCCTTGGGGTCTGCGTTGGGTGGTGTTGAGAAATATACCCGATACGCTTTACAGACAGACTTGGTAGAGGCATAATCGCCTGTGAGTCCGATGATACGAGGGTGGAAGTCCGCGAGGTACTTTTTCATTTGGGCAGTGCTGTCACGGGCTGGGTCGACAGAGATGAAAACGGGTTGAAAAATCTGTCCATATTCAGATTCTATGATAGACATGATGAGCACACACTGTGTATATGCACAAGAACAATGACATACCCAAGGCCTTGAGAAACACTCCGACCTTGTCAAGTTCAGCGGGGCAGATATCAGGGCAGTTGGTGAATCCAAAGTATACGAAACTCCATTTGTCGAGGAGGTCCTTTTCAGTGAACGGTTTGCCCTGATGTGTCGTGAGCGTGAATGGACCGCCCACATGCGGTCGTCCAACGGAATTAGATTCGAGCTCCTTTGCTGTAATACGGAGTCAATGACACTGACCACGCATGCGAATGGAGACGCACCCTTTTTCTCCTGCAACTTGCGCTTTTCGTACTGGAAGTAATAAAACAGGCCGACTCCGGTAGCGACGAAGAGCGCCGCCGCAGTAGGCGTGAACACCTACAAGATCACATTAGACGTTGTTTCCAGAGTTGCGGAGGACGAGTACCCCGACAGCAGATCTGTCCCGAGCTCCTGCTGGAGTTGTCTGGTGAGTCTGGGCATACTTTCTACATGGTTGTGTAGGAACCCCGCTGGGTGCTCTCGCCAACGAGAATGGCGTCGTCCGCGTTGCCCATGGCCGTGCTCGCTTGGTCAGGGAGAAGAAGAATTTGGACATTCGGAGCAAAGCGTCACAAATTGACCCAACTGGTTTCTGTCTCATTTGTCATAACTTTTCTTTTCTTCCAGTGCAATCTCGCAGCGTAGCGTTGACGCTGGGCGCAGCTTCCAAGCCGACTCCATTGTACCACCTCTCCCAACCATGGCATACTATACCAGCCGATCGATCGAGGATTGGAGCTTTGCGGCACAGGAATATTGATGGTTGGCCTTGATGGGCTCAGGGATCAGAGCCATGACACTCTGGGACCCTACGGCCCAAACGAATCCGAACGCCAAGCATCCTGCGCTCCATCTACCAAGTGAACTTGATAGCATCAGTTGTGCCAGACAACACTCCGACACCCAGGCTGGTTGGCTTCCATACTACCCCAACGGTGGTGTGGCGATATTGGCACGTCCCGAGCCGATCGCGCCGCGTGTAAACAGCCTGTTTGGTACGGTGCCATCAGGGCCATGGAGTGAGGTTTATAACTTTCCAGGTGGGTGTATGCGTGCCCACCTCACCCTTTTTCCATCCCCTCATATGCGTCCACATTTTTCTATCCTGTTTTTAATAGCTTTTTCACTCATCCCCTGCGCAAGTGCTGACAGTCGGGGAGTGCAAGATTCGGACACACCACTGGCTATTACCTTTGAATCGGATACTCGTTCGTCTCTATCGCCCGCACACATCGTTATTCAACTGACAGTTGATCGCAGATTCTAAATGGGCAGAACTCATGTGTACGTCACTATCACGGACTCGAACGTTTGTCTGACGATCCTGTTCGGCTTTTTTTGAACCAGCCAATATTGGTGAGCAATTATCATTCTTTCACTGATGGTGTCGTATCTAAACATGCACAGAAGCATCCTTTATCTCAAACCTTTTTGACGATCGTTTCCCGAAAGAATCAGACAATATTCAGCGCGAGCCTCAGGCCTCGACAGATTCCCTGGGCAGCGGACCCGAATGGAGCCTCGAGGTGCTCCTCTCCGAGGAAACTGGAAAAATCATCCGGTCCCTTGAGACCATGGTCAATAGCACCTTCGCCCTGGGCATGGCACTGTACGACGTCCTCGAGTCCGCGTCTTCCGACAGCTCCCACCCGAGCGACGCGCCGCCAAACCCGTTGCTAAAAAACATCGCAAAGCTCGTCATGGCCGCCCGCGACGACATCCGGGTGCGATTCCCGTTCCCTGCGACGGCGCCTGGCCACGCTGCTCGGGTGAAGAGCGTTTCTGAGGCCCTTGGGAAGCTCCAACGGCTCCTTCTCCACTTTGCAAAGAACAGGGGGATCGAACCTGGGGTGATTGAACAGAATTTAGCGCGTGTCAGACCTCTGCTCCATGACGTGAGCGTCCTCATTGGTGAGCGACCTTCATTGCGTGCATTGTTGAGTTTTCTGATCTGTTATATAGGGGACGTGGGCGAACTTTACCCTGCGGCCATTGAGGCTCTTGTTCTGCACCTCAGTGCCGTGCTATTGCCCGAAGCAGTGTTTTTGCGGTCGCTGGTGATCCTGTATTGTTTCGGGCCATATGTCCTTGGAAAAGGTGAGTCTGGTTAGTTTGCCAAAATCGGTCTTCATCTTCATTCAACTCCACAGATGCCATCAGCGGATGGCTGCTAAAACATGCCTCTGAAGTTTTGAGAGTATGAGGTGATTACTTCAACAGTCTGGGGTAACCATCGCGGTATTCTTATTCATAAATGCTCGGACA
>JBBPMS010000252.1:0-10606 GCA_038090435.1 Phylloporus scabripes | reverse complement strand
TTTACATCTGTAGGTTCATGTTACGTCTTATTGCTATTCGGACTCTGTTGAACGCGTTTGATGGAATAGTGTTGGGACCCATTTATGCCCAGTTATACGCAATCTAGGACAGTCTCACTGCAAACTCGTTATTCACAATACCTATAGCTCATCTAATCACAATCCATAGTCAAAGGAATATGAGCGCACTTACCGCCTCTCACCAAAGTCTCCAAGACCTGGTATGATATATGCCTTCTCGTTGAGACCCTCGTCGATCCATCCAGTGATCTTTTGACGTATATGAAGTCTCAGTCCACACAAAGAAACATGGAAGCCATACCACACGCAGTGCCGGGAATCGGGTACAAAACGCGTTCAAGCCTTCTGGGGCTGCAATCTGACCGGATGTCAATATATCCAGAGGTGCTTCCGGACTTAAGTAATCACCAGATTTATAAAGATAATGCGGTCTTCGAGAACACCGTGCTCCTTGAGAATTTCAACGGCCTTTATGGCTGATCCCCCTGTCGCTGATCTAGAGTGAGCGAGCAAACAGCGGTGATCCTTCAGTGCAACGGACCTAACATCGGGTCCAGAAGTAGAACATAGCGCGACGCAATGTCCTCTGGGAGCTAGGTACAGTCAAAACAATAGACCAACGGCCGGGAATGACCTCACCTTGGAGTAGAACAACTTGGGCAGTGCCGTCTCTTCGTCCTAAACCAGTATCAGCGATCGCAAACATCAATTTGAGCGACGGGTAACCCTTTGAATGAGGATCTTTCCGATGCGGACACTTCGGCACACCTCACGCAGGCCCGCCTCCATAGCCTAGCAAATGCACGCAGCTGAGAAATAGGAAACAGAAACGCATCCCCTCCCCCTACCTCTCCGGCGCGCAATATCGACACCCCGCATATCCTGCCTTCGAATCCGACCCCTTCATACTTGGATCCCTGTCGTGTCCACCATCGTGGCGATGAGCGGTAGGTCGCAATCAGGATCACCACGTACGGTGGGCGTCTCCACCGTCTTTGGCACGACGGGCAGATGATTCAGCCCCTCTTCGACGAGCAGCCGGATGATGCGATCCGAGTAAAACAGAAAATCGCCACGGCTGGTGTTCTTGTCCCGGATGATGGTGTAGAGGGCCTCGAGCTGCGCGGTCTGCGGGAGCGTGAACACGGACGGGGGGACTGGAAGTGCTCCTTGAGAGGCTTTGGCCGTCGTCGTTGCCATCTCGCCAACGGGTTCGGTGAAGATCACCTCCAAGCCGATGTTCGGCGAGTGACCATTCGAAGTTTGCCGCCTCGGCATGCAGGGAGGAGTTTTAATCTGAGCATGGCTGTGAAACGAGTTTGTATCGACGTGACGAATAAGAGTACACACAAGGAATACATTGACACAAAGTTGTATGACAGCATATTAGGAGGGAAGTCACGAAGCAGTAGAGGAGACTAGAGAAATAAAAAGATAATCTAGCGGATTTATCAAAGCACGTCTAGCACTTGCACACTCTGTGTCAACACCTTCAATGTCGTCGATGTGATTTCCTCCACCTGCACCGTGATAAGGCTCTCGGTAGCGACTCTCTTGTATTCTGCCGCGTTGAGTCGGGTAGGTGTCAGTACAAGCGCACCAAAAGGCTGCCTCAATCGAGCGAGGAAGTGGTAGACACGGATCAAACTCTCCGAAGCCATCCTCCCGTATTTCCCTTTCCTTCGTGTGGACCGGTGCAAGAGCACGTCAAATGGTCGCCTCAATCTAGTGAGGAATTCGTGGACATGCATCTGTGTGTCCATTGGGGACACGGTGGAAGGCGAGAGTGATGTAGCCGTTGAATGATTCATTACGTCTGAAGTTCCGGGAAGGTCAGCGAATGACAGCAATATGCCTAGTACAGAAGACTCACTCTCCTCGGGTATGGTCTCGATCGTGCCGACAGGTCGTCGGTTGAGAAGAAAGTCGATCCAAGGGTATACAAGATATAGGGAATCCAGCTGCGCGAGATTTTGCTCAGTCTTGATTTCCACAGCTCCAAGCGCACCAGCTTGTACACGAAAGACGACCTCTGATCCCTTTCGAAATGGTAATATGGTCCCAATCTTGAAGGCAAGGCACGGAAGCTTCATCCGCTGTCCGACAAAAAATGGTGTGGGCAGCCCATTTACTGCGTCATACAACCTTGTGGCCAGGTTATAATCAAGTGGGAGAGCACGCAGCCCGGCGGTGATTGTGTCTACCTCGGCATTGGTCATTGCTGGCGGAATGTATGAGGCCAAGGGCTGCCTAAACACAACAATATTGGTCGGGAGACAGCTGTTGAAGCTGCTGGATCTCCCTGTCCATGCAAGGATACTCGTGTCCCCAGAGTTCGTGAGTAGCTGAGACAAGAGTCGTCCCAGGGCCTTGTCCCCTTCACCATATGTAACCGATAGAGTCAAGGAGAAGATTCCGAGTAGCGAGTAGGCGGCATCCTCGACCCGTGTCGTCTGTCGTGTCGAGGCCAGACAGAGCTTCTCTCGTATGTCGCTCAACCCAGGCCGGAGTGCCTTCAAGGCCTCAGCCGAGATACCTGTTGCCTTCTCCATCTCCGAGATGACCTCGGGCGACTCCTTGTGATTGTAGATAGTGAGACCCAAGTATGGTGTCCAATCTTTGGTGTAGATCCGGACCACCTTTGACGCGTGGTATTCCTGCAATGTCCACCCACGCGAGTTCCATAGACTCATCATCAGAGCACCAAACTCCGCTAGTCGGTCGACGTCACAGAGAAAGATAATTGTCACCGCGGACCCCTCGTACCACTTGAACATGCTAACAAGCGCTTCTTGGAGTACGAAGTGATCCCCTTTGTTGATACAGCATGTATCACTCCATGCCCAGTTAAATCCTTCGTCCCGTGCGATCTTGCAAAACATTTGAAGCTTCATGTGAGTAGGAAAAGCCTCGAGGTCGTACACCACAGTTTTGATGACCATTTCATACAGAGGTTCATTGCCCTCCCACGTGTGCGAAAATGTGGCGTAACGGTAGAAGTCACCAACCACTTGCTCGATGAGAGCGTGATCGATGTGTGTGGACATGGACACGATGAGTTTTGTAAAACCTGGCGTTGATTCGAATGCGGCAGCCTGCTCTGATTTGTTATACAGATGACCAGATAAGGTGTCGATGAGCACCAGTGGGGAATCGCGAATGGCATTCTCGATAGATGTACGAATCGCTTTCTTTGTTTGTTCTGGCCGAACGTAGTAGCGAGATCTCTCTACAAGAAGATCTCAGTGGAAGAATATTGACATGATGTAATTACCCCCACCACGAATCTCTAAATCAGAAGATTCTGACATTTTAGAGAGCATTGTTTCGAATGCGTCCGTCACATGATCATGGTGTCCTATACCAAGTAGCGCTGTATACTTTCTCTCGTAACCCAATGGAGAGGATGGATCGAGCTTGACTACCTGAACAGTGCCCATCAGCTTGGACGAACATGAACAAATTGAAAACAAGCAACCTCATCTGCATCGTTCAAAGCATCCTTCCACTTCCCACATTCTGCATATGCTTTGCTTCTCCGAACGAGCAGGTCCAGTGGGCTAGCAGGGTCTAGCGACAATGCAGCCGTGTACCGTAAGACAGCTTCGTCATACTGCCTGGCACCTACTGCGCCATCCCCGAGGTCTTCTAGTCTGCGGCGGCAACGATATTTAAAGTCTGATAGGTGATGGTCATGTCAGTGTTGTAGTTATTAGAAGGGTAGGTAGAACATTAGCTTACCAGAAATCCATGTTCTTATAAGGTCTGTTTTGTTGATCTCTTGATCCATCAAGCGCAGTACAGACTCGCCAGCCTCGTTCGTGCGTCCCACTGCTAAGAGGGCCTCACAAAGACGTTGTTGAATTGTGATTGCTAGACAACCAAATCTCCATCCAGAGATCTATGAGGAAGCAGAATAAACTTGGATACGCGGTGACAAATTGAGGATATACCAAGGATACTATCAGTGGTGGTTGACGAGTGTGGTTACGCAGTTTAATTCGCGCATCTTCAAAAGATTGAATCGCACGCTCGTAGTTGCTGTTCTCCATATGTTGGTTCCCAACGTAAAGGTGCATGTATGCCTATTGCAAATATTAATGGTAACACTACTGGATATGAGGATATCTTTGAAATGTACCTGGACTACGTATAACGCTGGGTCTACCCATGCGTCCATGGTGAGGTTATCCATGTATGATATCGCATCGACTCGTTCTCCGGCCATGAAGAGGACAACAGCCTAAACCAAAAAAGTGAAGGAAAAAGAGTTCCGTTGGACGAAACGCCCACCTTGACAAGGAGAATGAGGACGCGGTACGACTGGGGACAGTCAAATGTCAAGTCGCACAGCCCACATCCCTCCTCCATTTCCCCCTTTCCAATAAGAGCCACACACTTTGCAATGTAACCAATGACGGAAGACTGAACTCTGATGGACTTGGTGTAAAATGGCGTCAGCATCCATGTAATTAAGAATATACCAAGAAGCACCTCCTCGGCGTCGAAGAGCGCTACGTCACACTGTCCCAGGCGTGCCCGAACAAGGGCTCGGCTAGCGAGTGCATGATGCCTATTGTCTTGAATCGGGATTGCCGCTGATAGTAACGCTTCTGCGTTCGTGAGTTGGTCGTCTTGCCATGCAATGAGTGCAGCGTTGTCAACTTGAAGCTCTGGTTCCTGAATGCGAGGGGACACTGAGATGTAGTAGTGGAAGACAAGACGAAGCTTACCCAGAGGAAAGGAAATATGACGGAAGACGTGACTTTCACAATGAATTTTCTCTTGCTAGCAATTGCAAGGAGTCGGCCGTCTGAAGAGCACGCGATCGAAGATATTTCGTGGGTGTGTTGGATGGGACTAAATTGTGTGTGTGTCCCAGTGTCCCACAAGGTTATAGTTTTCTCTGCAGAGCACGCTATGAATTTTCCGTGTGGCGGCAGGGCGATGCAGGGCCAGTAGGCATCAGGAACTAGCCACTCCGAGATGATTGACCCAGTGGCTGCATCGATTTGCCTGATCTTGCTGCCTTTGGTTAAGACGAAGATGTGGTTGTTGCACCAGAGAAGACTATGCCGCCATTTTGCCGGCACATCAGTGTCGACAAGTAATAAACCATTATTGCTGTCCCAAACTCGGATGGATTTCTCAGTGGCCGTCGCGATCCGGTCACCTTGTGGAGAGTATTTGGCTGCGAGAACCCGGTCTGAGTTATGGTCGAACGTTCGCACTTTGTGGCGGGCCGCAATGTCCCATATTGTGGCTGTGCAGTTACTCCCATCAGCAAAGACGAGGCGAGTTGAATCTGGCGAGAAATCCACGTCAAAGATTGCGGAACCAATTTTGTCTGAAAAGACTTGTTCGTAGGAAGCCGTGTCCCAAACAAACCCCTCGCCACGCGTTGTGCCCCCCGCGATCCATCTTCCATCGTTGGATGCAGCGACACAGAAGGCATCGCGGGCCGGTATTGCCGCTACTCGTTTGCCATCTGCCACTCGCCACACTCGAACACCCTTGATACTTCCACTGACGAGATACTCGCCGTTCGCTGTAAATATAATTGTGTCCACACTCTCATCAGCGTCAATTTCAAGGAGCTGGGGATATTCTTCTCAAACGATCAGCACCGATGCAGCTTTAACTTGTCAGTCGCACCTTCCGTCGACGTGGGCGTTGGCGACATGTAACCAAGAGAGTCAACGAAGAGGGTAAGGTCCATTCATATACACGTTTCTCCTTCCTGAAATAGGCCCCACCTCGTGCACTTATTTGGCGCTTGACTGTATAGAGACTTCATTGGGTGGGCGATTACTGAGTCTAGGTGTTTAAACTCGCCTTCTCGTTCGTTACATGACTACCTACAGCAACACGAGAAATTTGAATCCGCACCCACCTATTCGCCTCGCCTGTGCCTTGTTATCGTGAGTTGTGAGTCTGGTTGAAATCCATTGTAGTGACTCTAAGAAGGACTGACTCTGAAATGTATCCGACCTAGTCGCTGTAGGCGCCAACAAAAGCTGAACCAGGGCCAGAAAGGTGGACAGAAAGTGATAAATGGATACCCAAAGCGTGCTTAAAGAGTGACAATAGTTGGAACAATCGATCGATCTACGAATGCACCATGACTTTCAAATGTGGCTATTGTGGCGATTAAGCGGTCTCACAGAAGAGGTCAGGCGATATGACATGCGGCGGACCAACTGCAGAGGACGCCTCGGCCTCTGCGTGGGAATGAATGGGTTGGATGGAAACCAACGAGGCGCAGCTGAGTATCTTCTCCCATTGAGCCAAGTGACGGGCGATTCCATGGGATCCATGCAAACTCCGAGATGACACATGGGAGACAACAGAGGTTGCGAGTTGCGGACCATCCGCAGAGGGCGCTTTGGCGTCTGCATCCTTGCTTTTCTTGGAAGGACTGTCCACGGAAAGAGATCGAGGAATGCCGTCATGGCGAGATCTCCGAGTTCCTTCAGCACTGTCTCTAGGAGACGCTGAGAAGCGTAAAGAGATCGATTGATATCACTACTAGTACTCGTCGACTCGTTGTCCAGAGGGTTGCGCCGATCCACTTGTCTGCAGGAAGTGGCCGAAACCATCGCCAAGTCGGGTTTGTCAATGTCTGGGAGATCGCACAATCCGCTTCAACGACTGATCGTACGGACCGAGCTACGTCCCTCCTTGGGAATGGCATCCTTGAAAGTCTGGGTGATATATCCCATATCGGCCATACCATATCGCCTGGTACTGGGGTTTGATCTCAATGGCATCTTGAGAATCCTGTTGTCTGGTCGTGATCCAGTCGTGATCCCGACGTGAGGCGAGGGGATAAAGTCCCTCACTGAATCCCGATTGATCCTGCACGAATTCTCGGGCGATCTCTGTGACATCGCCTTCAGCTTGTTGCTTAATGAAGAAGTGGATTACTCGAGATTGGTGCGATTCCTGTAATAGAGAAACTTGGTATCTCTCAAGCTCCTATCGTATGACGAACAAACGGGGTCCATCCCGAATGCATCAAAATACATCCTCCGTAGTGTCGGAAAAATTCTACAATGTCCTGAACAATCAAAGTTGATATCGGATTCGGTCGCGATCCAATCGTACGGTTGACAGCTGAGATCGATCCGCAAACCAGGCAACGTCTGGAATGCACCATCGCTTGATGTGGTCTCGGACTTGAAATTCTCGATGGATAAAGAGGAATACACCATCCAGACGGTCCGTCGCGCCCATGATCTTAATCCTAGAATGAATATGTCGGAGAGCTCGCGTCGTACGATTGAACCTGTGGGACTTGGGGCCGTACACCTTGACCTGCGTTTGCATATATGCTGTTGGCACCGCGGTCTATGCTCCCATTGTAATCGTCATTTCCCGTGTCTAGAGACGAGTCCACGCCAAAGGATTTGGGTTCGGATGTTTGAGTAAGCTTTGATTCACCTTCTACATAACTTGCCGCAATGGAAGGCACCGCAGGGTGACTCTTGGCCAGCTACGAACAGCCGTTGGATGACGTTCGGTATTGTGACGTTTGGCTGAACGGCGAAATGCACCGACAGGCGTTCAACTCACCTTATGGCTGCCCTCGACACCAGGCGGCCAGTCAGCTCCAGTCCCCGTGGTGATCGTATGTGATTCGCGATGAAGCAAGGACCTCAAAGACTTTGCGAGCGTCGCCCAGGATTTGTTCTTCTGGGAATCGTTCGGTTTCTGTTGTCCATGGTGGAGGTAACCCGCGACAGAGACGACGACGACCACAACGAGCGGGACGCCACTTGTTCCGACAAAATACTGTGACATTGTCAAGGCAGACTGTACACCCGAACCCGATTCGTCAGGGGTGGAAGGAGCGACAGTAGACAACACAAAGGTAAAAGGGATGGATGGAATCGGAGACATGACAATTCAACGACAAAAGAACTGAGTAACAGATGTTGGAAACACTGGCGATCGATGGTTCTATGGTTATGGGATGTTAGCCCCAGTTTAGATTGAGCTGGCAGGGCGGAAGGGTACACAATCAGCCACTTGGAAATCGAAACCATGATAAACACCAAGCATTTGTAGTGCAGCCGGAAATACATCGTGTTGAGTATAGATGGTGAGATGATAGGTGGTTGACATCATATTTGCTCTACGATCACATATGTCTAGGTGACCCGACACCATTGAATCCGAGGTGGATCCTGCCTTGCGCCAGTATATGGCCATGGTCGCGCGCCTCCAGTGGGTGTTTGCGCGAAGGACTAAGAAAGTTGGTGGAATCGGAATTACTGAAGTGAGTTTTTATGAGCGGGGAATCAGAAGGAACTCAGATTCAACTCCATTATTAACCTTCGATGCATAGCCATTGAGAAGAGTGAAGTGTACACCTGGGGAGATCTGATGCATATCCTAACGGCCTAGTGACTTCATCGACGTAAGAATGCAAACTACGTGCGCCAGTATGATGAATTGTCGAAGTTCGTAACCTCGAATCAGCCCACATGTGCGAATGAAAGGAAATTTTGTTCTGCCACTTGCTTGAAGATCGCACTGAACAACTTTCTAGGGCACCAGAGGAAGTGCTTTGCGCTATAACTTATCCCTAGACCCCCGGGCCATCAATATGAACGGAAGGTATTATGTGCACCTTGTTCCGAAGGGTTCCGAAGGATACTGGATCGAATGACACCCACTTCGACAGTTGGGCAGGGGTTGCATTAACATAACCACCAAGCGAAAAGTTTCGGGAAGGCCAGGAACATAATACCGTGATATCGTCGCTGGCACCACCGCTGAGTGTCTCAGGTTTTTTTAGATCCGCTGCAAAAGAGCTAACTAACGGTAATGACACAACCTCATTCACTTGAGGGTTTTGCACTATATCATCAATGTGCACGATGGACCAAACTTTGATATTGATAGTGCACTCCTAGCAATGCCCAAGCTTCAAGTGCAGACCGGAAGGCACTGATCGTTACGGGTCTCCGCCATCGCATCGCTCGCCGACTCAAAGTTATCATTTGTCTGGGCTGGGGCAAATTACTACAACGGCATTTGCCGGGTTTCAAAGAACCCTCTTATGTCATTTGGGCGTTTGGGTGAAACCCAGCGGAAAGTTGGAATTGGGTATACGTGGGTAAGTACGTACGCCTAGCCTTCCCTATTATTACCGATCTGGTTCGCCATTTATAATGCCTCGTGTTGATGATAGGCTGGCCTCCCTAATGCCCTTTTACTTGCGCCCGAGTCATGTCCTCTGTCAATGACGTCCTAACCGACCTGTCTCGCCTCCAGTTCTCCAAGGTATGGTCGCGTGCATAAGTCGTAGGTCGGAGGACGCTAACTTTACTCCCCGTCACAGTTCCTCAATGGTAGGCCTGTTTGAACTACACTTGGTCTCCGTGACATTGATCCGCCTTTTCTTTAGTTGCTGCCTTGGTTGCTCTCGTACGCGCGACACTGCAATGGTTTTGATGAATCTAACCATTGTGCCGCCCAGGCATTTGACTACTGTTTGACGTTTCCACTTGAGGTTCTTATCTTTCATCTTCGTACTCCAAAATCCTCACGGGTGGAAGCAGGTAGAATATGTATGGGGCACAAAATGGGAGGTGACACGCATCGTGTTCACATTATCAAGATACCTGCCGTTTCTTGCGTCCTCGCTAACTTGTTATGGTCGGTTCTATTCTTTTTTTCTGACCTCGCTGTTCGGTGTCTGAAGGTAGTGTTATCGCCCAGATGCCCTAGTAAATAACCGAGTGGGTGTTTCCATACACTTGGTTGCAGACCATATTGAGCCTCTTGTTACAGTGTGGAAGCTTTATCCTTGCCTTGGACGGTGTGGTTATGTTATATTACATGTCACTCACTTCCTGACATATTTTCACAGCTTTGTACACCGCTAGCATTATTTTATCAGAGGGTATCTTGATCCTCCGCACATATGCATTGTGGGCTCGCAGCAAGAAGGTCCTTCTTTTTCTATTGGTTTTGGCAGGTGTGAGTCTTGTTCCGAGGTGTGTATGTATCAGATCCCACATTACATCTCTAGGCATTCATTGCAGGCGCCGAGGTGACATCGCTGAAAATCGATCTCACTCTACCTGGGGACTCTCAATCATTCTATAGTTAGTCCAGTCCTGTCATATGACAAGTGCTAAAACTAGCGTGCCAGAATTCTATCCATCCGTGTGTGCCTACAAATCATCGAGGAGTGCCGCATTTCAGTATGGTTTCCTGGCGATGTACGAGATTGGTGCGTTCTTTCCGTGGATCTCCGGTGCATTAGATTTTATTTCCATCTAGTTCTTCAAAGCATGAATTCCTGGAGGAAGTTCCGAACATACCGTGGCTTCCAAAGCAGAGCGTTGAATACGCTGTATTGGGACGGTATCATATACATGTCGTGGATAATCTGTGAGTGATACTATTTGCCGTGGAGATTTTCATTGTGACACATCCTCAGTGTTGTCTTCGGCTAACTTGACTGTAATGGTTGCGGCGCCAGTCCGTGCATATTCCGCCCATAATTCTTACTGACTAACCCCTGAGTGTGTTTGTTCTCTTCAACAGGTTGCATTCATTCCCGCATTGG
>JBBPMS010000251.1:4847-26866 GCA_038090435.1 Phylloporus scabripes | reverse complement strand
TGTTCTGCATCTTGTAAAGCATCACGCGTAATTGAGGATGATGATGGGATGGCGTCCTGGCTGTGCAATCTCCCAGCACATGTGCGATGCAAGAGATGTTCCAGGTATTTTCTACGCTAAATCACACCCAGTGAGAGAAGTGTGATCATCAGCAGAGAACAGCATACCTGTTCTTCTATATCAGCAGCGCGTTTTTCGCGGCCGGCGCGTTGTGGATCAATGACTGCGCTCTGGTCTGGAATTTCCCTCGTGGATGCCTTTCCCAATAGATCAAGTAGTTTATCGAACTCTGGGTCGGTTGCCTCTGCAAGCTTGCGTGCCTTACCCTTTCCCGATTTTGCCTTTTCCATTTGCGCGATTTTTTCACGACGGAGTTCCACGCGCTGATTTGATAATTGAGGAGCAACGACATAGAGTCTTTCGATGGCATGTGTGATCGCATCGAGGGAATCTGAAGAGAAGGTAACGTCTGTGGATGTTTCCACATTGGGTGCACAGACGGTGACCTTCTCTGGAGGGTATTGATCGGCTAGGTGTAATTCGCCAGATGGTTTCTCCTCGGCCAACGTGTTGAGAGTGTACGAGGGAGGGAGCTCGTGCGAATAGTCGGCATCATACTCTGGAGGGAGGGTTTCAAAGGAAGGACGGAGATCATTGTGAAAGAGTGGTGCCTGAGAGGTGTGGTGGTGTGGAAGCGAGGATGCACGTGCTCTGCAGAGAGACACGACGGTGTCGAGCTGCTCGTCGATGCGTGCCCAGAGGAGAGCTGTTCGTATCTCTGCGGGGGTGGACCTGGATGGGGTCACTTGCAAAGAAGAGAGCTGTCGCTGCAGCGAAGCGATAGTCGCATAGGGAAACGCAGAGGCGGACATGTCAGCAACAGAAGGGGCAGATTGGGAGAGGGGGTCTGGGGAAAGCTGCCCGAGGTCAAGGAGCAGGGAGACGATGGCACGTGCGAGGGGTGCGTCCTGGGCATTTAAGGAGGGGACGAGTGCGTCGACGCGATCGCGGAGTTGAGCGAGGAGGGCAGGCTCTGTCTGGTCTGGCTGTGGGCGAGCACCGAGAGCGCGCACGAGACAGGCGAGAGGGGACTCTGCAAGGACCTGCTGGAGAGGAATGTCGGGGTCGGCGGTGGGGGGTAGAGCGAGGATGTTGGCGAGTGTGACCAGGCACGAGTGCTGCACGGCAGCGAGGGAGGCGTGGAGGACATTGGTGGTGCAGGCGACGCGGTCAGCAGCGAGCTGGTCAAGGAGGTCGTCCTCGAGGAGGTGTACTGGGAATGGCGCAGGGATGTCTGCGAGGAGATCAGCGTCGGGGCGGGCGCGTTCGAGGGTGGCCATGTCCAAGGAGGGACTGAATTGGCCAAGCTATTTAACACCACCACGTGACCAGTCCAGGGTCGATCATGGACGACAACGACGTGCGATGGGTCCCGTCCCAGACACCGATCCCAGCACTACAGGAGCTCATCAGAGAGGCTGAGCGCGACAAAAAAGGTCGGTGTGCACACAAATTCACCTCCCCAACTCACACACCCACAGCCAGGCACCTTTCCTTCTTGCCAGATCCGTTCGCTCTGCCGTCCATCCCGACGCGCACGACACCACTCCCCTCCGCACACAGGAAGCCACTCGCACCGTCGGCGAGATCGTTGCAGGCATCCAACGCGCCACTCGAGGACCAACCAGAGGCAGTCGCCTTTGTCGAGCTCCTCAAAGGTACCTTCGAGCGCGTCGACGAAAAGGCGCTCAAGAAACAGCGCGAAGCTGCACGCGCTAAAGAGAAGCAGCGCGGCCACTCTCTGGCGCGTAGTCATGGTGACCCAGGGCCGCACCCCCTCACAAAGACTTCTAGCGCGTCCGCGATCTGTTCCGCAGGTCCTTCCAAGGCCTCCGCGTCCTCCACTCGTCTCGACTCCCATGGACGTGCTCTGACCAAGACCGCCAGTCTGGGCGTATCTGGGAAGTCTATCCCGCCTTCACTCCCGAGCCACTCTCTGAACCAAAAGCCCGCTTCCGCTCCCCAGCTGTCCCTCCGAGCGTCCTCTGCGTCAAACCTGCATCCCAACACCCCACGCGATCGTAACAGCCCCATGCAAGATGTCATTGATCTCACCGAAACAGACACAGACTGGGAGCGGCCGATCACATCCCTGTCCATCAAAGTCGATGATGACGACAGCGATTCGGGTATGGACGTGTCCTTTTTCAACCCAAATCCTCCGCCACCCGCCCGAGGCCCTTTACTAGCACCCAAACCGAAACCACAGCTTCCCCAGCCAAACACAGCGTCGCATCCGCCGCCACCACCGATACAGCGGGCGCGCACAGGACCTCCCCTTCTGGGCATGCGCCGTCCGGCGTATCTCTCGTCTTCTCAGCATGGCTCGACCCAGAGCACAAGGCCCGTCACCGTTCCGCGGTTCAAACCCCCCTTGCTCACCACCACTGCGAGTACAAATACCAAAAATGGCGCTGCAACAAAGCCTGCGACCATCCGACCCCCCTCTCGCGCCGCAGCTACCAAACCGGCGGTGGTACCGAAAGCAGTGCACCAGAGTGGTGATGCAGATTCGTCGTTTGACGTGTCCTTTGACATGGACATCGACGCACTGGAAGAGACGATGAAAGCTTATGACTGAACGATGAAATAAAGTACCAAAGTGCGCTGGCCGCGTGTCTTAACCCGTGAGGTCTAATACCTCCTCCTTGCTGCATATCTCATACACTCGCTCCTACTAAAGCACTAACATCTATTTCACGCAACCCTGTTTTGTATGCACATGACAAGTACCCATTATTTTAATCACAACCCTGTACTTGCGAAAACAGGCTAGCTCGACCCATTGCACTGAATAAGCAGTGCTATAAACAATAAATTCCTTGTGTTTCGAAATCGCTGCAGTGTATAATAGTGAAAGGGGGTTATTTTGGTATGGCAATGTTTGCCATTTCACTTACTCATATAAGCTTACATAAGGCACATTGGGTCCCTTCTAGCCATGTTCCCGACCATTCGCGCCAGTCTCTTCCTCTCCCTTGTCTTCCTCCTCCCTTTGGCCACTGCCATCAAATTCTCCCTTCCACCTGCAAGGATACCCGTCCAAAAATGTATATGGAACGCCGTCCACATGAACGCCCTTGTCATCGTCACCGCCAACGTGCCCCCCGGTCCCGACCAGCGCATCGACATTGAAATAGTCGACTCCACATTCGTACGAAACGTCTATCTCTCCAAAAAGGATATCAAGGGCGAGACTCGTCTTGCCGTCACCGCACACGCCGACGGCGATATTGGTGTCTGCTTCAAAAATCATTTGGCACCCGGTCCGTCTTTCGGTTTCTCTACAGTACGTGCGTTGAATCGTGGTCGCTTACAGGCGCCAAGTTGGATATTGTACGAAACATGACGCGTACGATTGACCTCGACGTGGATATTGGTGCGGATGCAGTAGACTACAAGTACGTCCGCGTGCGGTTCACCTGGTCGTTTCCTCACCCAATTCTTCCAGTGCCATTGCTAACCAAGAGTCTCTGTCTGGTATTGAGATGGAAATGCGTAAACTGGAGGGGCTCGTCAAAGAAATTGACGATGAGCTCGCCTATCTCAAGAAACGGGAAGAGAAATTCGCCAACACGAACCGTACGCCCCCTTCTCCCTCATACATTCCCCGTTGTTCATCCCTTCCCTTGACCAGTCTCGACGAATCAGCGCGTACAAAACTTTGCCTGGTTTACGCTCTTCTCCCTCGTGGGCCTGGGTGTATGGCAGATCTTCCACTTGCGTGCTTTCTTTAAACGCAAGTACTTAATTGACTGAGCAGTACTGTAATATCTCCCATGAGTCATGATATATTGGCATCCATATGGCGTGGTTTGGCGTGTTGAATCAGTCGCTTACCCGCGCACTCCATGCACACAAGATATATCCATTATCACGGTCCCCCACCACTTGGCCAGGGTATGCGAATGACACCGATCTCATACTCCCCTACCCCCGACTGTCCCACATAACACTGTTCGTCCGCCGTGTGATCCGACACGCCAGACGCCTGCGACGGCATGGCAATCATGAAAGCCACCTGAATAGCCTCGGGAGGCGGCCGTCGAACGGGCGGCGGTCTCGACGGCTCACTTTGACGTCGCGGACAGACATACGCCTGCAACATCGCGACCGCAGGACTCTCTGTGCCCGCCTTCCGCCGTCCGACGGACCCCATCAGCGCTGACCGCGACCAGACCAACGCAGTCGACACCGGCTGGATCACACGGGCAAAAAAAACGTCGTCGTCGGATCGCGGCGTGTGAGAGGGAGCACGGACCTGTACGCCTTGCCACCTGCGCGCTGCGAGGTGCGCCAGCGACGCGGGCGACGCCCACGTCTCCAGGAACAGCGCGGGCCGTACGAGTCGCCGCCGGGCGCGCTTTCGGACGGCGAAGGGGTTGCCCTCCATGTCTAGGTGGGCGTCCCATCCGGCCCCGAAGAGGCGGAACCGTCGCCATGAGCCTAGGCCGCACCCGATGAAGAGAAGGAGGAGGACGACAAAGGTAATGACGAAGCCAAAAAAGTAGTTGGTACTCGTTACGGGTGTGGAAGTCGGCGGTGGCGGTGGTGGGGGCGGTGGAGAGCCCGTGGGGGGTGGCGGCCCTGGTGGGGGAGGTGAGCCGCCTGGTGGAGGAGGGGGAGGAGGAGGCGGCGGCGGCGGCGGCGGGGAGGAAGAGGACATAGTGTCGATCGAAGGATGTGCTTGACGGTAGTGTCAAGTTCCACTCGATATCGATCAAGACTGTGTACGCTTATAATATGTACTTATGGCGACGTGTTTCAGAACAACGGGAATTGTGGGGCGGCGTATCCACGCGGCGAATGTTTGAGATTCGCGTTTCTAGCATGAACCAAACATTTTATGGTGGTTGAGATCGTCAGACTGGTGTCAGTTTTTTCTTTCTTTCTTTCAATCCTGTCCACTTTGACACGACATACAACCAGTGCTTGTCCAAAACATTATCCACGGGATCCCGTCTGTAGACTGACACATAAATAGATGGAACAAGCGCCTCCAACCAGTGGTCCTATTTTCATTTCCAGGAACTACGTGTGTCCAATCGACACGCCTCGCGATTGACTGAATCGCCGCACAAACCGCTGCCAGACACTCGGCCGGCGCTCCCGCACTGGCGGTCTCCTCGGCCCCATCCGCCCCGTGTCATCCCCATACCCCTGCTCATATTCATACTTGCTTGGCACGGGAGGTGGACGGAGATCCGGTCGGTCTCCCTGTCCGCAGTCCAGGTGGCCACCATAGCGCTCTTTTCTCACCCTCACCTCCTCCTTGGCCTGCGGTCCTCGTACGATCGATCCTTCAGGACCGTACGTTGACGAGATGTCATGCCTAGGCCGCCGAGGACTCTTCGTCATCCCCGAATGTGCCTGACACCCTGCATCCGTGAGGCGCAGTGGGATGGCGTGGACTGGTTCGTGATAACGTGGAGGTGTCATGATAGGAGATGTGTGACTGTTGACGTTTACCCCCGTGCCGATGACAGGCGCGGCGACCGACGTCGTGTGAGACGTTTGACCGGGCTCGATTGCCCTCGTAGGCGAGACCCGCCGTATCCGTGGAGACGGTGCGCGTGGTGGCGAAGATGGGGAAAGTAATAAAGACGTCGCCGGTGGCTCCTTCGGCGCTATATCCACTGGCATGTTAGGCGAAGATGCCATATGATTTGTCGTTGAAGACCAATACATGTCTTGAGGCGGGAGAACCCAGTCTTTGTGTGGAAAGATCACCCCAGGCGGGGGAACGATGTGAGTGCGCGGGAGAGCAAAGTCACTTCGTTTCCCCGGCACACTGCACGTGTCCCGTTGAGAACGAGCAATCGCGACTAGCGGATAGTTTTGGTGTTGTTGTGATTGTGGTAATAGATAGTCGGCACGAGGATGAGCGTCGTCGTGTAGGAGGCCGTGCAACCGAAAGGCAGGGTCATCCAGAGAGCCCGAGCGATACGAGGATTCGTAGGATCCACTACGCCCTAAACTGTCACAGTCGTCGCTGTCGTACACCGACGCGACTTCCCAGTCGTCATAGCCCGGATTTTGTCGATAGACAGGGATGTTCATGATGAAAAAAGACGGGGTACGAGGAAAACAGAAGATGGGCCAAGACTGGCACGCCTTTGAGGCTGAAACTCGAATTTGTCACCTTTTTCAGGGTCTGCCTTTGGATGACTTACTCAGATGCAGCAGGGTCGAGCCACGTTCCGTGGAGACGCTGGACGCCACGACAATCCGCTGTGGTCATAATGTATTATAGTGCAGATGGGGTGATCGGTTTGAGGGTCCGCGTTATGATCGTGATGGTGCGCAGATAAAGGCGAATTTGAATGTCTGTTTGTCCCGATCTCATAGGTCAATGGAACATCAGTGGCATCTTAAAAAGGAATAGACATACGTTAGCTTGAACACAACGATGCCGTGGGTGAAAGAGCCATAGCCTTACAGTCATCCAAGGCGCAATCGGATGATAGGTGCATTGATAATGACGTTGTTTTAACTTCACGTTGGAGTGATGAGTCCTGGTATGGGAAAACAATGAGGCAACCGTGCAGCGCAAGAACTTTCATAAAATCGATTCCTGTGCTTTATGAGAGCGGCCAATCAGACAGCCCTCAGCTATCATCACAGGAAGGCAGCTATTAGTAGTCGCAGCAAGGGATAAATCTTCACTAAGCTTCGTGACTGGCATGTAAATTTGCTGTGTGATGCCAGTCCGTTACTCACGCAAGCCAGCCTAGCCCCACGTTCTTCCGACGTTCCTTCCGGCTTCTATACAGTCACCAACGCTCACACCTCCCACGCCCGCACCCACGACTTCCATGCGACCGTTCCATGGTGCGGATATGAGTGCATTCCTCAGCTCTTCCATCCGTCGTAGGTGGCCAACGGTGTACAGGGGGATACATCTCATATTTGCGTGAACCTTGACAAACAGGGGAGATGGGAGGGGTCGTCCAACTTGATGCGAGACTTCGGAAAGTAGCATGGGGATGTCTATTTGGGGAGGGGAGATCGAACCAGGGATGTGTGGACCGCCCACCATCACGGTCATCTTGATGATGCCTGGTGTGTCCTGGCCTGCAGTGGAGCATGAATCAAAAACACACCCAATAATCCCTGAACCTGTAGCCGCATTGTAACCATCCTCTGGACGAGGTACAAGGTAGCCAAACCCATCCGGATGAAGTGGAAGCGAAGAAGAGGAGGGTTGACGGAACACGATGTTGACAACGGTCACAGAGGAGTAAGTGTTGGTCGTAAGATGAGGTAACGGAGCGGCTGGCGAGAGTATTCCCTGTAATTCAGGAAGCGGAAGAGCAGAGACAACATGTGTGGGGAAGAGGGTTTCTTGTGACGAGGTTGTCACCTAAGAAAGATTAGACAACACCGTGTAACTCGAGGAATGGGATCACCTCAAAACGATTATTCCTTTCATTCAGGCGAAGTCCTGTAACTCTTACCCCACTATACATCTCTACATTGGGCTGGTTGCGCAAGTAATGCACAAGGGCGTTCACAAGTGTGCCTATGCCATCCCGGAAGGTGTAAACCGAAACGTCGCGCATCCTGTCCTGCAAATCTCCCAAGTCATAATTGGTGTGTGGATTTGGTTGTGGAGGAGCGGAACTGGGTGGACGCAAGAAGCCAAGCAAAACGGAACCGCGTCCGCGTTCTTCCGCATCCCACATGGAAGGAAAGGCAGAGCGCAGACTAAGCTCTCGAGCATCCGCAGCGTATATACCATGGACGAGTGCGCTTCCAAACACCCGAGCAAACTCGGCACCGAATCTTCGGGTAAGGAAGTTATCCACCGGTTCGTCTTCAGTCCCTGCGAGCCTATTTTTCCGCTTGAATGGCTCCCGGAGAACGGACGAGAGGAGTAAGCGACACAAGAGTGCATTTGGTGTTCGCAGTGAACTGAGAAAGTCCACAGGCGACGATGGGATACGGTGGATTCCCTGGGAGCCAGGGATGTGCAAGAAGCGGTTCTTGGCGGCGGCGGCAGACTTGGGGACAGTTAGGAGCGAGGGTGTCAGGCCCAGGAGGTGAATCTAGTCTCCGCGGTGGCAGTCAAACGAGATTGCCGAATAAAACATAAACGACACACCAACTCGAGGATACTGGGTGCATTTGGACGTAAAGTTCGCGGACCTGCTTCAAGGAGGGCCTCTGCTTCTTGATCGCCTTCCACGGTCACCCTGACCCTTTCTGAATGCACCCATCCACCGAAACGGGTGTCCTTGTTTATGACCACGATGCGCGCGGTCGGGAAACGTCGAGAAAGATGAAATGCAGCAGACAGGCCTGTCAGACCCCCGCCCAAGACTGCCACAAGTAATGTCATATCTTTGATCGACGTTCCAACGCGAACTTGTGACTTGGCTTTGATAAACCCAAAACGGAAGAATATTCCCACAACATATCAGACACGTCGCCCGCCAGTTCATGTTTGTCTCGTGCCTCTTTCCTCGCTTTCGACGCACTATGCCACAGAAAAAGCCGGCAAAAGAGGTATCGTCCGAGCCATCCATACCGGTGACGAGCTCGCGTCGTGGCAGTTCTGCCTCCCCTGAAAAGCCGCCCGGTCCTCTCAGCATCCCGGTATCACCAGAGGAACGTGACGTTGTTAAGGTCAACAATGCGAGCCAGACTGAGCTTAAGAACGCTTGCGATGATGCTCTGAAGCGGGTATGTCTACCCCCCATATCTGAATTGTGCCCCTTCCAACCGCAGCGCAGTACTTGTCGCGCCAAAATCTGTTTAAACAGATACACCTCCATACGGACGTGCGGCTCACCCTCGGTTGGGCAGGCGTCCTTGTAGCGGCCGCGACCGGTCTTTATGGCTGGAAAGTCGAATTCGAACAGTCCAAGCCCGCAGTATGGGCCGGTTTCATAGCGCACGTGTCTCGTCAAAGAACTCGCTCCCTTTTACTAATGTCTACGCCTCTAGTTATGTCATCCTGACTTCCCTTCAAGCTCTCTATGCATATTTCGTGGAGGGTGATATTGTGTTCGTGGGGAGGCGCAAGACGTTCTCGAAGCGAATAATCACGGAGCGCATCACAATCTCGTCGCGCACCATCCCCATCACTGCCTCCGAATCATCTCCCGCAAACGTCCCTTTGTATTCGCTGAGCATCAACTATGTGCAATCCACGTCGGGTGGCAAGTCACTGCTTGCCAAGAACCGTGCACAAGGTTCCAAGGAGTACAGTGCATTCTTTGATGAAAAAGGTGTCATGGTCCCAGAGGTGTTTGAATCATGGGTAGGTGAGCTTGTCGAGAACACCATGGAGGGTAAGACTGCTTAGCTGTGGGCGTGGATGTGTCCATGTGGTATACAATATTGTAGGATGCACAATGTTATCTTGGATGCCATGGTGTCTCGGATTATTAATTTAATTGACTGCTTCGCGGTTAACATCGGGCGCGTAAATTGTAACATTAGAATAGGAGCAACTGTACAAAAGCGAGTACACTAATCTACACCTCTTGACTTTCAAGACTTTGTTTCTTGGACTTGGCTGGGAGAAGCTAAGGAGGTGGGTGAGCAACGAGCCAAACACAACCAGGCAAGACCTACTGCGGGATTGATGTATGGCACAACGCCTCCCTCAGAGATGATGACGTTGCCAAGTAGTTTACTCAGCCTAAGGGGAAGTTAGAGCATGAAACAATGGAGCAGGGATGACTCACTCTTCATCATTACGGATAGCTAATTGAAGATGTCGCGGGTTGATGCGGCGCTTCTTGTTATCACGGGCAGCATTGCCAGCGAGCTCAAGGATCTCAGCGGCCAGATATTCAAGCACGGCCGCGAGATATACTAGAGTAGATCCAGGTTAGAGCAGTTACGTGGGAGAGGAGAAGCCCGACCTGGAGCACCAGAGCCAATACGGCGGCTGAGGCTGGCATGTCTTAGCAAGCGGTGGATACGGCTGACGGGAAACTGGAGCCCAGCCCTGTGCGAGCGAGACACGGCTTTCGCATCCTTTGCTTTGGCTACGTGCTTACCGCCTGTGCTGGTGATTTTACCGCCCTTTGCTTTTGCTGGCATAATAAGGGGAGAGTTCAAGACGCGCCTTTCGCGTCCACGCATATTTATACTTGTCACGCGACGCGTCGTGACGCGACAAAGACAAATAAACATCAATATTACGTAAATTGGTATATTAGGGGCCCCGCTCGCTTAGATACATGCCATCAGCTCCCATCATCGCTGCAGAGTATATCGAGCAGAGCACCATCGTTATGGCTCCCAAGCCAGCTTCCACAGGAGGGAAGGTTCCTGCGCCCGCAACAGCGTCCAAGCAGCCCGCAAAGACCGTAGAGGGTGCGAAAGGTGCGAAAAAGACTTCAAAGACAGCCGCACCACCCGCTGCGGGTGAGGAGAAGAAGAAGCGACGAAAGCATCGCAAGGAGACCTATTCGTCTTATATCTACAAAGGTACACTCATACTAGCCCGATTTCCCATTTACTGACTGCCTTCAGTTCTCAAACAAATACATCCCGATACAGGGATCTCGAACAAGGCCATGGCTATCTTGAACTCTTTTGTAAACGATATCTTTGAACGCATAGCCACAGAGGCGTCCAGTTTGCGTGTTTTTATCCGTTGAGTTTCGTTACTTATGGCTTTCAGAACTTGCCTCCTACTCGAAAAAATCGACTATCTCTTCCCGCGAGATCCAGACAGCTGTGCGTCTGATCCTTCCTGGTGAGCTCGCAAAACATGCAATTTCAGAGGGTACAAAGTCTGTTACCAAAGTAAGTGGTCGTCCACTCTTCTGCGCATTCTTTGACCCATCGCTGTTTCAGTTCTCGAGCTCGGCCGCAAAGTAGTGCATTGCGTGCCTCTACTTGTATCGTTAAGCAGGGTTTCCAGGGTCCGGATTGCGTGTATTATGATAATTATTCGTCAGTTATGGTTAGTATCTATCTGGTAACTATTGGGTCTTGAAACATTTCTTTTACCGATGGGGCGCAAGCCAGGGTCACGATACAAGACAGGTCATTGCTGGCGGCTCTCGGTAGGTTGACGAACATCTGATGATATTGAGGATGTTCTTTTCATCCCAAATATGTCAACTAGCCTTAGTGAACCCATCTCTTCCAGCCTGGTCTCATATTCGCTGACCACTACCTTCGTTCAAAACGTGTATCCCTCCCCCCTGGACCAAGGTCTTTCGAGTCTCTTGACGCAAGCTATTCCTCCGTATTGAGCAGGTAGACAGATTTGTCCGACAGGGCGAGCCCTACTCAGGCCTCGAGAACCGCACCACGCCTTCAAGGTACTGTTCTATATTTTGCTCCTTGTTCAGCACGCCCTTCAGGCGACCACAACAGAGTGCGTGGACATGTGCGTAACTATATCACTTTTTCCCGTATAAAAACGGCAGTCTTCGCTCTCAGGGTTCGACCTTACCCACTGTGGGATATCGAGGGGAATTTGGGTGTTCCCATGTGGCTGTTAACGGACGCATGAACTGCAAAAATCACCCTTCCAAGGAACGCCTGAAGTCGTGCTTTCAACGCGCATGTTCTAGTAGTAATGTGAAGGAGATAGAAAGGACCCGCTTCGATGAAAGGCAAGTCATTTCCGAGTTCCTGGGAAATTCCTCATCCATTCCCAAGAAAATGCCCTCTCATGGACTGGACAGCGGATCAGTTTGGTGAACACAGGTGAGACGACTGACCAGTTGATTTCATCCTGACAATGGGGGCTGCCTTGCGGACAGCACTAAGTCATTGCCGACACAACGATGCACCTAGACAATGGCGGACTCACTTCCATGTCTCCCACTTGTGATTGTGGGGGCTATCACTTATTTGCACGGCTGTGCGTGTGGTGTTGCCCTTGCACTGCACCGTCCGCTGGGTTCCTTTGCACTTGCGCATGGGTCGCTGTGGGAGAGGCGCAGCTGAATCGTTGCAAGTCCATGAGGTGACTCCCTGATCGAACCGGGCACTGTCGGGCATCCGCATATCTCGGCAGTTTATAGTTTTAGCCAGGACTCGGTGATGCAGAGGGACACCAGACGTGAAGGCTATGGCAGTACCATCACCAAGAGGGAGATTTCACCATGATATATCCCGAGGATTTATCCGTGTTAGCTGTCCGTTCGACAACTAATGGTAGCCCCATGGTGGTGTTTGGAGATCTATAATATATATCTGTTCGGGTGCTAAATTTCCGTTTTCATGGCTGTTCTCCTCTCAACGGCCACGATCCCGGCGCTGTACTGTAATCTGATTAGTGGCGCTCGCTGGACTCCCAACCGTACCCACTTGGTCATATCTGGGTGGCAGATACTGGGGTAACTACCACAACAAAACAATTTGAAACGTGGCGTGCTCTGGCAATGAAAATTTACAGGGACAATCATCAAATTGTGCTCATCGCCCGTTTCCATTCTTTGTCTAGACACGCTCAATAAAGACAATCTCTGTACAACACTGCATCGGGATTGCCACGCCGGATCAAAGATAGCAGAGTCTGTAGTCAACGTGTGATTTGGTGGAGGAACGAGGTCGGGAGGAAACGGTATGCTTGGAACAGACAAGATGCATTGACTAGGCCTACAATTGATAAAAAGGGGAAGATGAAGCTCGGTTCCGTGCGTACATACAATCAGAGGAAACATTTTTCATTGTGATTGAAACACTGGTTAACAAGGTTTTTACCGCGGTGCACTGCACCATCACCATCATCCCACCCTCTCCGCGCACTGGTGCGAGGAGTTCGCTCCATAAAAACCGCGGTTCTCGCCCACACCGTCCTTACCTGGTTAAACCGTACCCACACGTAGCAGCAAGCGCACGCCCGCCTAATTGGATACCTAGTTTCTGGATTATTGTTACCTATCAAGAAAATCGGGACACCAGTTTAGTCCCTGGTCAACGAGACGCACCTTCCCATCGCTTCGCATCTTTACCATGCTGGACGCACTCATTCAGTCTCCAACTATCCATCTCCGTCGAACCTCGTGCACGTTCGTTTCGAATTGCGCACCCGACACCCCATGCACAGAAACTCGGCCCGAAATGCCAACCCTCACCGCTACCACGGGCAAATCACGGCCCCTCCTCCCGGCAGAACTGCACCTCGAGATCATAGACATCATTGCTCGCCGCCTTCCTCGGACGCCAAATCGAGACGCGCCGTACGATCCTGCTGATCTCGATACACTCTGCACATGTGCGCTCGTGTGCAAACTCTGGCTGAACACGGCAAGGATCGGGATATGGGCGGGCGTGCGGTTGAATAGCCGGAAGAAGAGCATGGCCCTTGTCCGCCTGTTATGTGCCTATACGCGCGAGGCAGGTGAACCAGCGTGGATGATGCCGAACTTTGGGCGCTACGTCTCGCATCTGTCCATCCGGGAGACACGCGGGAATCCCTGGGATCCAAAGTGGCTCAATGACGCGCTCCCACAGCTGGGTGCACATCTGTGCCGGGTTCAAAGCCTCGAGTTGGAACACGTCACTTGGGAATACCTCTCCTCCCGATCGCGCACGGTTTGCCTGGAAGCATTCAGGCATGTGAAGAGGCTTACACTGCGTACATTTGTGTTTCATACGACCAGAGAGATGTACGGCCTCCTCGGCAAGTTCTCAGAGTTGGAAGTGCTCACGCTGGACGGGGTACACTGTGCCAAGAGGAACACGCCGACGTGGACCTTTGACTCTGCGCGGGACGGGATAATGCTGCCTCCAAGAGGGCTGAGAGAGGTGGGATTCAGGAGAGTGCCAATGGAGCATGTCTTAGGGTGGATCATGGCGGGTTCCAAATACCGGTGCGAAATGGGAGAGGCAGGGACCGGAATTAAAAGTGTTAGAATGGGAGGCGTAGGCGTATCAGAGGCAAACATTGTCGGGAGGTTTCTGAGAGAAGTAGGGGGCAGCTTGAGGAAGGTATATATTGGGTTTGAAACTGATTTCGTCGAGAGGGGAGGTGAGTGTCGAATACTCATCAAAATCGCGTAGACTGACGACGGAGTGCAGATGCATTGGTGAGGGAAATGGAGCTTGCGGAAAACACCAGCCTGGAAGAATTTCATATCTTCGGGCTCGTCGTTCCATCTCCACCGCCAGTTGACCCGTTTGACCAAGAGGAGACGCCACGGCAGCGGGCGCTCGAGGCGCTCACGTTTCTGCTGTCTCAGATCCGGTCACGGATGCGTGTGCTGTCACTGGCGTTGTACCCGGCTGATCTGCGGGCGATGCTAGCGATAGACTTTGAAGGGCTGACGCGGGTGTTTGAGAAGTGTGTGTGGACATACGTAGACGAAGTGCGGGTCGTGATCTCGAACAAGGGTGAATTTGGGCTTGGAAACGTCGTCCGAGAGCGGTTGCGAGTGCTGCAGGAGCGCGGCGTGTTGAAGGTCAACGTCGGGTTTGACGAGCGCGAAGTGTTGTAGTTGGTAGGAGAATACGCCTAATAGATTTCTCACACTCTTCTGTCTCCAACCATGGCTGATGCAGGTAAAGATACCAACAATTCATCCTTCTCCTCTCACATTCCTCCTCCAAGGATTCTTTAAGGGCACGTCTGCAGACCAGGACAGGCGTTTCTCCGACAAGGAGCTCAAGCTGCTCAAGACAATAAAGTTCCCCCCAGAATTCGACAAAAAAGTCGGTAGCTTCATCCCTGCAGTTCGGCCTGTCCCTTAATGTTTTCAGGTGGACATGAAAAAAGTTAATTTGCAGGTTATCAAACCGTGGATCGCTAAAAAGGTCACAGAGCTCGTGGGTTTTGAAGACGAGGTCGTCGTCGAGTACGCTATGGGGCTCCTCGAGGACCCAAATCATACCGCAAGCACCACTTTCTCATGCTTAACGTCATTTCGCTCATGAATCAATAGACCCCCGACCCCAAGAAAATGCAAATCAATTTGACAGGTTTTCTAACGTCTTCCACCCCTGCCTTCATGACTGCACTCTGGTCTCTCTTGCTTGAAGCTCAAGACTCTCCTGCAGGTGTACCAAAGACATTTGTCGAAGAAAAAAAGGAAGAGATGCGCAAGGCAAGGGAGAGCGATCAACGCGCATTCGGCGAGAGAGATCGCAGAGCCAGGTTCGACGAAATTCGAGAAAACGAAAGAAGCGAACGTGCCACTAGGGGTCGAGGCAGGGGTAGGGGCCGTGGTCGCGGTGGTTTTGAGGGTGGTGGCAGGGGCAGAGATAATGGCTGGGGTGGGCGCGGTGGTGGTGGTGGGGTACGTGTTCTATGACCGACACCTGATCTCGATAATCATGCCTTTCTTAGCGTTCGGGTCGTCGTTATTCCCGCTCCCCGCCACCGCAGCGTCGTCGCTCTCCGTCTGCGTCTCCGTTCGATGCACGCAGTTCTCGCTCACCTCCACCCCCGTCGCATCGGCGTTCCTGCACCCCTCCCGGACGCCTATCTAGGACACCTCCCAAGTACAACTCACCATCCGCTTACCGCTCTCGATCCCGCACTCCCCCTCAGCATCCACGTCGCCGCTACAGTCGTTCTCCATCTCCTCGAAGACGTTACCGGTCTCCTTCCGTGACCCCATCTAGAGGCGGTTCCCGTTCTCGCTCAAGGTCTCCTCCGACCCGAAGGCGAAGACGTTCCCCCTCTCGTTCTCGTTCTCCCCCAAGAAGATATAAGGAAAGACGACGCGACAGCCGAAGTCCTCCACGCAAACGTCGTTTCTCCCGATCTCCAACGCCTCCTTCAAGCCGTTCACCCTCGCGTTCGCCTCGGTACGCTCGGCGTCAGAGCCCAAGTCCTAGAGGCGTTCGCAAAGTCGGGCGCATTACTCCCTCTCGCTCTCGTACATCACCACCGCGCCGTCGGGATTCCAGGGAGCGCAATCGGGCTGCAGAAGAAACCCGCCGAGTTGGTCGAAGCGCATCCCCTGCTGCGATGGATGTCGTCAAGGCAGAAACGCGTTCTAGGACTCTCGACTCCGACCTTCCTCAGAATTCACGGGGTGAGTTAAAAATCAAAGGCCAAGCGAACGTCCACAAGTCGAGATGGGAGGAAGAAGGAATGCAGGTTGGTGTTTCATCGTCTTTTTTGTTCCTTCGCTAAGTCTTCTCCTCATGGAGTAGGGCAAGAGTGCCAAAGACGATGAAGCTACTGCGAAACAAGAGTTAGAAAGACGCGAAAACGAGTTGAAGGAACGAGCCCTAAGAAACAAAGTGATTAGGACGCGAAAGGGCAGTGGAGGCGTCGGCGCTATGTCGGGTTGATTCAGCCGCATGGATTGTGGCCGGTATATTTCTTGCGCTTCTCTGCTATGCCATGCTGCCACTGATTGCTAAGTATTACCTCGCTTCTTGAGGTATCAGGACCAGTTGAAAGAAACAACTCTTCTCTGCTGGCTGGCGAGTACTTTTTGATGTCTTCTTCTTTCGTCTTGCCGTTATCCTTTACTCAAGTGTATATGCGATTTTAGCTGTTGCAATGACTTTATCCCCTCCTAACCAGTGCTTGTTGATTACTCCCCCTCCCAATAAATTATATTCTGTGGTTATTGGAGGTCTAAGAGTGCTGCGTTTGATCTTTCGACCGGCTCTGTCTGAGCACAGAAACTCGGGCACCAGCCCAAGGGCGTTCAAAATGACCGCAAGCCAGGACCAGTGGTTTATCAACGGACACTTGGCTGCAGAAGTGGTCGTTTTAGATGCTACAAGCCCACCACTGGGTGCACACTGGCTATACACCCTCGGCTTTGGTGAGAAAGTTTCTTTTTCGTTGGGCTTTTTGCAGCTTCCACGCCCAAGATGATCGGTAGCCGTGCACCCGAGGTAATATCATATCGTCTCCTCTTGGTGTCAGGGATCTGGCGTTGCATACGCGACCAGATCCCTGGACAATGCCATCAACTATCTCACGAATGACATTTATTGGTCTGACTGCAGCGTGACAGACTTGCAGGTACATGTAGGTCCGTGTTTCGTCTCCCCGCACCCATTACCTCACCGTCGTGCACAGCGTGCGCAGATCGGCCTAGCAGAATTAGAGGTGACATGAGAACGTCTGATAGAGCGGGGCTTGCTCTGTTGATAAGTAACCCCCGTCAGTATGGCGATCAGGTTGGGACCGTGATCGGTCCGTTACCCGGACATCCCATTGTCAGATTGACGTGTGATCAGGCTGCCACGCTGCCGCCTGGGGGGGAGCGGGGAGCCGCGTCGTGCGCCTCGGAAACTCTCGGTGTCGGTACGGTGTCGAGGTTGTCGTTTGGCAGGCTGACGTGCTTGATCAAAAAGAGTACGTCCCCAACTGGCCCCGTCGCATGTCTCGATCGACTTGATACGGTAGGTCGTGCTCCTTAGGACGAGCGTGCTGGAGTTTTACGTGTCGTATTGCTACCTCGTCCGCGGGTCGGATACCCCCTCTTTCCAGGCACTATCTCATCGATATCTGATGCACTACATGATGCGAATATGAGCACAAAGAAACAATACAGCCCGTGATCTTACTGGTACAGTTCAACAAGGATGTGGGACACCCCATTAGCGCAGCGATCACCATGTTGCTTACTGGGGATCCATTCAAGCAGAGGGTAGGTTCATGTTCCATAAACGATCTTAGCGTTTGATCACAAGAGCGATTTGCCGCAAAATGCCTCTTCAGATTGCGGAGAAAAGATAAACAAAAGGTCCCGCTATGGACTCCAGAAACCCCACGCGAATGTACCATTTTGTGCGCCAGATCTGCATCAGAAAATAAAGAGGTCAACCGCCCTACTCTTTACAGAAGTCCTGTCCCGGCCATACCTCAAGCTAGTGGACCTTGGCGTTGGCATGTGGAGGCATTTCAACTTCGTTGTCCATATCAGAATTTTCACCGTCATCTTCCCCTTTTTTGACGGCAACGGCAGCTTTCCCTCGCCAACGGCTCACTTTGCGACATAAAAGCACCTCGATGTCGTCCACGCTCTCACATTCGTTGAGCGCGAGCCGAAACTTTGAATACCACGGTCGACGCGCACTGTCGCTTGCCGTCAGTGCCTGCACGAGCTGCCAGCCCGGAAGCCACGTACCACTGAAACTCGATCATGTACCGTACATGCGCGCGCACCGTCTTGAGCGCAGCCACCGGCACGTCCTTGCACACCTCGAGATACGCCATCGCCATCCACACCGGATCACGCACATTCCCGCCTGCAAACAAACTAGCCGTCGTCAGACACGCGCCTTGCCCCCCCACGGCCCGACGCACCACGGATTGCCGAGCAGCGTCTCCCCGACCATGACCCCGTCCGCGGCAGTGTACGACCGGTTGTCCACCACGTCCGCATGCGTCCGCACATTGCCGTTGCTCAGCACGGGCACGCCCAGCGCCGCCTTGAGCGCGCGCACAGCGTCGAGGTCTGCCGCGCCCTGACGCCGGCGTCGCGCCGACACGTGGCGCGCGTGCAGCGTCACCCACGACGCGCCCGCGTGCTCGAGCGCCCGCCCGAGCGCCGTCGTCTCCCCGTTCGGGCACAGCCGGATCTTAGCCGACGCTGGCACGGTGAGCGTGTGCGCCAGCGCAGAAACTAGGCGCCCACGTTAGCGCGGCCGTGGACAGCGCGGGCCACGTACTTATCGAGCCGACCAGGGGCCAGTCCTTTTTCGCGAGGAGGTAGCCGCCATAATGGCCCTCGCGCGCGTGTTCTTGGGGACAGCCGAGGTTGAGGTCTGGGGATGGTGTGAGAGGGGTCGGCAGTCGAGTTGACCGCGCACCGATGCCGTCGCAGTAGGACTGGACACGCCGTGCCGCACTGACGACTACTTGTGGCTCGTTACCGCAGAGCTGTACCACCACGGGACGCGTACAGTCGTTCCAGTCATGATGGGTGGCCTGTAGATCCCGAAGATGATAGTGAAAGTAATCGAGGTCGTTGAGGAGCCTGTTGGAATCAATCATCTGAGTGTATGTCAGTGTCGCGCCATATCGGCGGGTGAGCAAGCGGAAGGGGGCATCGCTCTGGTTGACCATCGGTGCGGCTACGAACGACAGGTCGGGGGTCATCTCAGTCACCGGTGCAAAGGGTGGCGAATACACTAGATGTGATTAAAACACTTGATGGTACAAACATAGATACGCACGTAACAGAACACGATGCTGCATGAGAAAAAGAACTCGAAAACGGTATACATAAACCGGCCAAATGATCTAGCAGTGTGTGGATATCAACAAATGACGACAAAGGAATTATTCACCAGCAATCCCAGATATCGATGTCTATGCATGCGGTAAGCCATGAACCGAACAACGTGAATTAGAAAACGAGAAATCCCCAACACGAATTCACCCTGAACAAAACACATTACCCTTATGCTTCCTTTGATCCCTTGTTCGTCGCAGTGTTCACTTCTGGATCTGATTCCCGATGCAATAATCCATTCCGTTTCGGGAAGCCTCCCTCGCACTGAGCCGAGCTCGACCGCTTCATAACTTGGGGCGGGCTCGCTTTACGGTGACTGTCCTGCGCAGTTCTCTGGCACGGATCAGGCAACGTGACTCGAGATACGCCCGGAGGTGAGCTCCTGGGTGAGTTCTCGAACGCTCCTCCCTCACGTACATGCCCTTCACGCGCACTATCTCCCTGCGACACGCTGGGCCCAGACGCAAGTCCGTGACCTTCTTTGAGAATGTCATTTGCAATGTTTGGCACTGGTGGGAAGTAACCTGTATCTCCGCTTGGCTGGGTGACAGGTGGGAAGTACCCTTCGAAACCATGTGATGGCTCGTCGAGTCTATTTGCAGCATGCACTGGTGCGCCAACTGCCGGGTTCATCCATGATGCGTGTGGCCATAATGCGTTGGGAGTCATCGTAACGCCAGGTGTCAACGCAACGCCAGGTGTCATCGTTACCGGACCACCAGCCATAGGCATCGGTACTCCAGGAGAAAGTGGTACCATTATTGGAGGTGAAAGCGGGACCCCTGGGGAGAACATGTGGGGATGCACCTGTGTGTATTGTATCTGCTGTTGCGGGGGATTAGACGACGGCGGTGGATAGTATGGCACCTGAGATACTGGTACAGCTGGCTCCCATTTCGGGCCATTGATCTGACTACCTTGGCTGTGAGAGACGTGCCTCTGCTCCTCACCCTGATCCTCATGTCCATTTTGTGCTGACGTTTGTGCTTGAGGAGGTAGAAATGTAAAAGGGGGCATACTGGGAGTAATCGGTGGTAATCCATGAGGAGTGATCACGCCGTAATGTACAGGAACCGCGTGGTGATGATATGCGCCATATTGCGGGTGGCCGGGGTGGTGCAGCGGACTGTGCATGGCTGGGTGGTGTAAGGGACTACCCAGAGGATGATGAAGTGGGGAGCCCATCGGATGCGGATGCACGGGACTGAGGGGATACCCCGGGTGATAGACTGGGCTCTGGGGATGTGCATGCGGAGAGAACACCACACCTTGTGGAAGAGCGAAAGCGGTGGGCGGAGGAAGTGAAATTGGACCCGGATGTCGATGAGAAGACGACTGGATGGGCTTTTTGCCATGATCAGTCGATGAGGGTTGCTCTCCAGATGGCGATGAGGATTTTTTCTTCTCTTCCGCTTGCTTGTTTTGAGCTCTGTTAGCGCGGCGCATCCCCAGCGCACCAAGCGTCGTCGTGACATGGTCCGACCCATTGGTTTTGCTGACAATCGGGTCTTTACGTAGCTGAGACTTTGTTGCACTCCAAGTCGCATCGTTAGTATTGAGAATCGATTTGGTTAATGGGGACGCTTCGGAGTGCGTATCTCCAGACGAGCTTCGTGAAGGTTGAGCGCTTGCACGGCCTGGAGAAGCATGGGGACCTCTGCTCTCCGGTGAGCCAACCCTCGAACGATCAGACCGGTCGGTGCTAACGTTAGCTTTGTTAAGCGAAGGCGGTGAGGCAGTTTTTGGAGCTAATCCTAGATGTAACCCTCCCTTTGAAGGCGGCAAGCTGAGTGGTATGGCAGCAGGTGCCATAGAGGATAGCTTCGGGTCCCCCAGTGTCGACACTTGAAGAGAAGGTGTTGGCCCGTCATCCTCCAAGAACGGCACACTGGACTTTTGAGTTGCGTCTGGACCAAGATTGGATGAGTTATTTAAGCTTGTTGAAAGACGCTGAGAATTACCCGAAGAAAGTAGGGGCCGCTCTGCACTAGCACTAAATGCTGGTCTCTCGGAAGCGCCAATACCAAGCAAAGGTTTTTCAGCATTAGCAGCGCCAAAAGACAGCCTTGCAGAGCCTGAAAGGCTCGTCCGTTGTGACGCCAGACCGATGCTTGCTCCATCACCAAGGACATCCCCCCTCGATGACGAATTCAGGTTTGGCCTCCGGGAACAAGAAGAAGAAAAGCTCGAGGGTTGAGAAGACCCGGCGCTCAAACTGGGGCGAGGAGAGCCGAAACTCGTGCCAATTGACGTGAAGGAATCAGGAGTAAGTCTGATGTCATTAAGGTCGGTAACCAATGTCAGATCGGTGGCGGAGCCGAAGTTACGCGACGAGGAACCGCTAGATGAGAGTTTTGCGGATATAGATAACGGCGATGCGGTCAAAGAATGTGGTTGGGATAGGGAAGCGGAGGGAGGGAGAATGGGCTGTGGGATTGATGGACCCAAGGAGCCCCCACTCAGCGAATGACCCTGGGACTGTAACAAAGCAGGCGATTGCAGATGTGATGGAGACTGAGACAAAACAGTGGACGTTAGTGAAGGCGATTTAAATGAGGTGCTGCGTGGTCGTGCGAGGATGGCATCCAATTGAGCGGACGATAGTCCTTCCACCTCGAGGCGAGAACGTTGAATATCGAGATGCAGCTGCGACTGAGCGAGTGAATCAAAGTGAGTGTGAGACCTCCCATCATGAGCGCTGGCCACCTCAAGCCGCGATAATGGCGACGTCAACTGAGAGATCGAATCGTATGGCGAAAGGACGGAAGC
The DNA here is from genome assembly GCA_038090435.1 of Phylloporus scabripes. NCBI lineage: Eukaryota > Fungi > Basidiomycota > Agaricomycetes > Boletales > Boletaceae > Phylloporus > Phylloporus scabripes. The sequence goes on along the minus strand of JBBPMS010000251.1, from coordinate 4,904 downwards.
GGGTGTGACCTGTGGCGAAAGGCCCAGCGGATTATTTGGGGCAAACTTGTCATAATG
>JBBPMS010000250.1:4096-30543 GCA_038090435.1 Phylloporus scabripes | reverse complement strand
AGAGAAGCAACAGGTGCGTTCTGTTTCGTAGCTTTGTTGAAAAACATTGCTGATCGTGGTAGCTGGCCACGGATGCCTCTGAGTTGATGAAGTATTATAAGGCTCTGATCATGGCTGCGTAAGGTTCATAGGTGGAGATATGGTAACTTGCTTGAACAGTCGACTACTTGCTCGATCACCAATTCTAACATGCTTTATTGGCAATGTTATTTCCATGTATTCATCAAACTATATGAATGAACCTTGGAGCGAGTCAAGCATCCTTGGCTCCATGACTATGGAGGGATCTACTAAGTGAGCGCAACCTGAACTCGACAATATTGACTGCAAAAAAGAATACTCACAAGTTCGCTGTCAAACCGGCTTACGTGCCCGTGTCGCGTTTGGCTTGATTTCGGTTGTAGGCTCAAATACTCAGCCACGAATACCCTCAGTATGAGGTTCCAGCGTCTCATGGTCGATATGTCGAGAGCGCTTGCGTCATCCTGTAAAAGTTAGGCTGCAGCATTCGTTATTTTCAAATGATCCATAGCTTACCCGCAAAGTGTGCCAGACACTAGGAAATGGAGATGGTATGATATGAAGGATGTTCACACCCTTTCGGAGGAACGGTGTATGATCGTCAGCTATGTACCCATGACTGAGCTCGTTGCCACGACGAGGGAGGAAAAAGCTTTGGAAATCTGCGGCACCTTCGGGCCTCATGAGTACCCCCGACTCATCCAGCCGTTGCTCCGCAGAGGCTAATGAATCAAACAACCATGCAGTATCGGTAAAGTACGAACGGATTTGCGGATTGGATGATCCTAGGAGGTCTAAGAGAATAAGGTGCTCGATTCCACTTAGTTCCGTCATCGAATGATTGATCAGTCTCCGTTTCGTGCGAGGAGCAATGTACGTCGTAGCCCATTTCTCGGATAGATGCCTGCATTTTTTTTAGCAATTGAGCGATACGAGGGAGCACTAGTGTTGGAAACCAACTCGCCTCGCACCGTAAATCGAATCCGTGTCTGTCCAATCCTTGAATGCTTCTTCGCCATCAAAGAATACGAGCTGCAGGGTGGTGTCGGATAGATCGTCATCATCATATTCATCATCTAGAAGCCGCAGCTCCCGGTCGTCCAGTAGGGGATTTAAGGCCTCAGCAAGGTCGAGCATCATCGCGCACGGAGCAGCCGAGTCTGTGGCACCTATGAACTAGAATTCGTCAATGACATAGATATGTCCTAGCTCTGCAGAACGCACCTGATTCTCCGGGTATGTAGAAAAGAATTTGCTGTCATAGTGGGCTGCAACGATGATTCTCCGCAGGGCCATTGGGTCTTTCGTGGCAATGATATTGGTGAAGGAGCGTTGGCCGTACGGCGTATCGCCTATAAAGCTATCTTCTTCAATATGCCAGTTCAGGGACCTCAGTGCAGCAGTGATGTGTTGGCGAACAAAGGTGCTATTATCGCTCCCAGCTGTGGGTGCGGCATGAAGGAAATGAGTCGGCGAACAGAGACGCATAACACACCAGGACGGGGAATCAAGAATTTTGACAGGTGAGAGTCGGGATTCCTTGTATCAATGTTCTTGACCGGGTCTACAGAATTCGCCAAAACGAGTATTTGTTCAGTTGATAGATGAGTCAGGTCCCTCTGGCCAAGTCTCAAGAGTTGGCTCGACTGGGCTACCCATGACAGAAGAACAAAGATGCTGAATCCGACAAATCGAAGGGGCACACCCATGCCCAGAAACTGTAGTAAATGGAGTAGTGTTCGAAACAGACAGTTGTCGTGTGAAGATAGCAGTCACCACAAGCTCGGCTGTCATCGTCACTAAACAGTTGGCCAACGAGCCACGTTAATGCTCTCTTCTTGACTCAACATGGCTATCTTTGGGCTATGGGTAAGAGTACACTAAGGGGCGATGTGTGTTCTGAGTTGACGTTGCAGGTTATTAATAAAGCTGGTGGACTTGTGTATCAGCGCAACTTCGCAGGTTCGGTGCCTGGTCCTTCACTTCGTTGGAATGATTGAATGTCTATTCTCTTTCAGCCGGCCTTGCGCAGCTAACTTCCAATGAATACCTCGTACTTGCCGGAACGCTGCATGGCATCCATGCTATCACGAGCAAGCTCTCACCCACCGGGATCAGTTCTGGGGCACAAGTCATCGAAGGGGAATCCTTCAAGATGACAATTTTCTTGACATCAACTGGTGCGTATGTCTTTGGTTTATTCTACGGTAGAATTCAGCTTTCGGCCAAGGTATCAAGTTCGTGTTGCTCACTTCCCTATCGGAGGCCACCGCCGAGTCTGTTTTGCAGAAGGTTTACGAGGCTTATGCGGACGCAGTTATGAAGAACCCTTTCTACACTCCAGAAATGCCCATTCGCAGCGATGGGTTTGACTCTCGGATAACCACGTTGGTAGGGACAGGGCAATCTTAACAAACTTCTATACGCTAGCGTGGGTTGATTGAGCAGTACGGACTGACTTGCTTCATCAAGCTCTTTACTTTAAGTTCCGATGACTGAAGCTGTCGCAGTGCCGCGCTCCTTGGGTTTCGACATGACTAGACAGTTGCACGGGCGATGCATTAGGAAATGACTCCTCTTCCCACTAGACTAGTGAAACATTTGAGCGCGGCTTGCCTTAGATGACTTTCTCGTTCACGTGACCGATGAGGCTAAAAACGCGAGCGCGTCTGAATATGCTGCACTCACGTACCTCCTTCAAGATCGTCATCTTTCATTCTGTTGCTCTCCCTTCCAACGTTAGAACATTGACCTCCCTTTCACAATGCAAGTCCAGGCTACAGCGATTAATAGTGAAACACAGGTGATGCCGACGAGGGAAACGTTTCTTGTCGCACAATCTGATGTCGCACAGACACTCAGCAATGTCACCAGCTTGCGGTGCGTTGAGACGCTTCTGAAAGCCGGATTGGGATGCATTGCGTACTTGAGGTAAGTAGTCATTGCCACTTTACCAACCGACTAAGCAGCTTTTCAGGGGACTGTTACCTTACGACAACTTTTCGGAATGTAAGTGGGAAATGCGTAGGAACCACCCTCCTACAATCATTCCGCAGTTCACCTGTCTGCGCAACTTCCGGCAACCTCGCCCGCTGGATCGTTCGACAATCAGATTAAGCCGAGCGGTGCGACCATCATGGGCCTAAAGCGGGGCTTTACCAACGAAGGCGACAGGATTCTAGACTACTTGGTGCGCATATATGCTATCTTACGAGACATTTTCCGCATACGATGTTTCATCCAGGAAAAGGGCATCTTTGAGGCCATTGAGAAGCGGTACCTTCGCCGCTTCATCTTTGCCATATATCTGGCAAGTCGCTTACCCTCTTTACTGTACTCTTGTTTCAATTTGCTTAATAGGACAACAAAGACCCCAATAAGTAGTACTATCTTGTTATCATCGCCATTCAACTTACCACATCTTGCAGCATTGTGGAGGCTTACACCTTCAATTTCCAGGTATCCAATATTGGCCACTGTTTGTCTTCGAGTTTGAAGTTGACATAGATGAAGTATTATAAAGTGCCAAACACCGACAACATCGTACCCATCATGTCTCTGGGAGATCAGTTGTCCAAAATGTCACTAAACCTCACCGATGAGGATCCCGTGGTGGACGCGCTCAAGTCAGGGAAACTGCCTACCCTTGGAGACGTGAAGCGCAGCCTCAAGGTATATCTTGCCTCATGTGTCGTTCAAGTTTAAGTTTATCGTATGGAAACAGTTAATGATTAAAACGTTAGTTACTGCTATTTCGCAGATGGAGACGTTGCCAAGTGAGTCCTTCGTGAGTATCCTTAAATCCTAATATGATGATCATAGAATGTCGCTATGGAAACTTCAAGCTTTTCTTCAATGACAACACCCCCGATGATTATCAGCCGCCGCATTTCCAGGCTGGTGATGCCGAATCAAATAGATGGTTCTTCACAACTCATAGACCAGCAGAAATACCTGAAAGCATAAAAATAGGCAGCCTGGAAACTGGTTGGCATGGGTAAGTTTTCGGCTCGATAGTGGCTAGTCTGCTTTGACCGTGTTACTAGTGTGGGCATGAAAGTTGTCTCTGTTTCACCCTTTCTTCCGTCCTCCATCGAGGATAATAACGCCACGTTTGCTGGTCTCACTACTCGCTGTCCCCCAAAGCTAACTCCAGTCGAAGAGGCTCGACTTCGATTTGAGGACGCAGAACTCCAAAGGATAGATGCATTAAACAGAAATGTAGTATGGGACGCAGACACAGATGCAGATGAGGATGCTCCAGGCGAAAATATCTCCGATGAAGGCATTGTTTTGGCCCGATGCAATGCCGATGGCTCTATGGTTCCTATTGGTGTCCGAGGAGACGAAGGGAAGATTCTACCGATTCCAGCACATGAGGGTCAGCGCAAGGGTAGTAATGTCGTCGAATATGGGGGTCAACCTGACCCTACGCCAACACATGTTGGGCACCTTGTGAGGTTCCTGCCGATATTTTAGCTTGGAAGACTGAATCCTCGTTCCAAATAGATCGTTTCACCAGATGTCGGAGAAACACAGGTTATCCCGGCGACTCAAGAGCTTGCTATGCAATCCCCATCACCCCCGCCAAGTTCACGGCGAGTTCCTTCGCTACCTCCATCGGACGTCCACACCGATTCTTTTGTCTCGACCCAACAAATTAATGCTTGCATTCTCAAAGAGAAATTGCAAACAGACGAGAGAACTCGGATTAGAATAAACTCAGGTATGATCAACGTTCGATTATCTCGATGTTCCGTGTACTTCCTGATATGGAACTAGACGCTGAGGGTCAACCTCCTATTAGAAACGATATTCCCGAAATACTTGGCAGAACCGTGAAAATATTGAGAAGGGTTAGTGCAATGGAAGACGATGGTCAAATTGACTGTGATTGTGGTACAATGGTTGTTTAAGCTCCTTGACAAGGAGCCTGCGCTATTTGGCTGATAGATTTCGCTTAGGCCGATGATCCTCTGATTCTTTGTGAAGGAGGCTGCAACAAATGGCGTCATATTTGGTCAGTAGTCCACTTTTGGTCGCATAGATCCATGTCCTGACACAAGATCTCATCAACCTTCGCAGGTGCATGGGGTAAGTTCTCATAATGGAGGGAGCCATCCGCTTGATCGAATGGTATGCAGATATCATGACCTGCAAGACGAACGTCTCCCATCACAATTTGTATGCTTTGATTGTCGCCTGCGACGGTCTCCAGAATGGGATATGATAGCCAGCAAGACACATGCTGATATGATCAGCCGTTTCAAGGATCTTGCGTTATTCAGGTGCTCCGAACTTATGCTTACGGTGATGAGTTGTTCATCATGGTCACCTTAGGCGTGCAATCAAGATATTTGAGGTTTACAAACCTAGTACTGCCATGCAATTCAGAGCGCGAATTGGTTCGTACTTATCTTCATTGCCGCTCTCCGCTCATCGCTGTCCCTAGGTTGCACTGCTGCGCTGGTCAGCCAATTACTCAAAAGACTAGAGGCTGAGGGTTACCTATATTTTTCTATGGTATTCAAAGTGCCTGACTTTGCACCCAACAGAGTTTATCACCATGGAGAGTGCGATATCCGAGGATGTCAGCTCGTTGAGAGCTCACCCAAAGAAAGGTAAGAAACCAGCGAAGCACAAGGGGAAGAAAACACAAAACGAACTGCACAAAACGAAATATGTATTCTTGGAATCATCGAAGAAAAGCAAGGCATATCGCGACTATTTTCACGTAGGGCCCCAGGCTGAGAGGGGCCTTCTAGGTTTAACAAATGGGGTCAGTATCTGGATTTGTATCGTTTGTCAGCGTAACCTCATTTACGTATACAAAGATGGTCGGATCCATTCTTGCGGGTGGGCACGCGTAAGTTTCATAAATGGTTTCGTGTCAGTGTCAGTTCTGTTGGTTGAGGCGTTTGAGTAGCAATGCAATAAGGAGGCTAAATACCGGCTCAGGACAAAACTGGGTAGAGACCCCGGAAACCGACTCGCAAACCCAACAATCAACTCATGATTTGCTCACTCTCGCCCTTACTCGTCAATCGGAGGCAAACTTGAAACGCAAAGCCGTGGACGATTCCAACGAGACAACAAAAAGGATTAAAGTCTCCATCGGTACAGGGGTTGACCTTTGTGACTGAGTTAGATGCATTCTTCAATCATGCAGAGGTTCCCTGCGCTCCTTTTCCTCTCTGCATGATACACTTGAGAATGTAGTCTAATACATGTCTGTACTCGTCGTAGTTGCTCAACATTTTAAAGTGTCGGCCCTAAAGCTTACTACCTTTGACTAAGCTTCTGTTTTCTGTTCTTCTCCAGAACCCCTCACGATTTGGCAACTGGTCGTGTTCGATTTCTACGTCGACCATCTGCATCGAGAGGCCCTCGCAGGAGATGAAGTAATGGTGCACGGCATACCAGACACCTCCGTATCTTCCTACTGCTATGATCACTTGGCTGTAGGGATCGTTAGGGCGGCGTACATCTCGTCATTGTCCATCATTCGTCTGTCACTACCAATACATTTGCCTATACAGTCTTCAGCCTGCGAACACGGAACTGTGATTTATCCAACAAGAAGGGTGTCTTGGACTCTGGACCAGCTTCATTGGATCTCCTGAAAGATGTTCGTTACACTCGCTAACTTGGTCGCGCCTGTCACATTTTTGGTCCACCCTCGCTGCGTTTTCCTAGGTTTGCGCGAGAATTTTAGATCCTTTTCCCCCTCCTCTCATTCCTACTGTAAGACGTGACATCGTCCCACATATACATATCACGTTCGTTTGTTTGAACCTTTCATGAGGTTGAAGCACTACCAGTCGACGTTATGGTTTTTGGTACAAGCAAGAGTAAATACCTAAGGAACTTGCCTTCGCATACCGTTCGCGTTATCTCTTGTCACTCCTATGCCTTACAGACTCTCAGCTACATTATCGAGCCACTCCGCCGATGTAAGTGGATATCCGTTCATTGCTATCTGGATCTAATGGTGATCTGCTTGATTTACTCATAGGTGCGTGCAGTGATATCACCAACGAATGATCTGGTTCTGTCCGCTTCGCGCGACTCAACTGCAATATCATGGTTGAGAAATTCGTCCTCATCGTTCTCTCCCGCTTGTATCCTCCGATCAGGCACTAGATTTGTCAACGCAGTGGGATATATTCCCCCCACCGCGGATGCCCCACAAGGTCAGAGCTTTCTCCATATTATCTGGAAGATATGGAACGGAAGGCGTTGCGTCACAGGCTATGCTGTTGTAGGGGGTCAAGATATGGTTATCAATATCTTTGCGCTAGACTCGTCCAACAAAGAAAACCCTGAATACACCTTGATTGGTCACACAGACAATGTCTGCGCCATCCACGTTGGTCTAGCTGGCGTCATAATTTCCGGTTCATGGGATAAGTAAGCAATCTTCTACCTTACAAGTTAACATAGGTTAGATGTGAAAAGATAGGACTGCCAAAGTCTGGAAAGATTTCACTCTTCAGTACGATCTCAAGGGTCATCAACAATCTGTTTGGGCGGTTCTTGCTTTGGAGGACTCACAGTTTTTAACAGGTTTTTCATATTCCATTTTGTCGCCGGCTTCTGACACTTTGCAGCATCCGCGGACAAGACCATCAAGTTCTGGTCGCGCAACAAAGCAACGTTAACCTACGAAGGTCACCGTGACGCTGTCCGTGGCCTAGCGTTGGTACCCGATCTCGGTTTCGCATCTTGCTCCAATGACAGGTAAGAATAATGCATATATCATTTAGAATGTATTCACTAGCAAATCATTTTTCAGCGAAGTACGTGTGTGGACAATGGGCGGAGACCTGATTTATGCATTGTCTGGGCACACTTCTTTCGTATACAGCGTCTCGGTTTTGCCCAATGGAGACCTGGTCTCTGCTGGCGAGGACCGCTCAGTGCGAGTATGGCGTGGTATGGTGCTTCTCTGAACGATATCAAAGATTGCCCATTAACATTCATGATGATTTAGACGGAGAATGTGCACAAGTCATAATACATCCCGCCATTTCCGTGTGGTGTGTGTCCACCATGCCCAACAGTGACATCGTTAGTGGATGCAGCGACGGCATCGTTCGAGTGTTCAGTAACTCGGAAGAGCGCTGGGCCAACCAAGCTGACCTGACAGCGTTTGAAGATCAGGTCTCCCATCAAGCACTGTCATCACAACAAGTCGGTGATGTAAAAAAATCTGACCTGCCGGGCCCGGAAGTCTTGGTTACCCCAGGTAGTCTCTGGTCGCTCCTCGTTTCAGTATGCTGAAGAACGAAATCAGGGAAAAGAGCTGGAGAAGTAAAGATGGTCCGGAGCGGGGACACCGTGGAAGCCCACCAGGTGAATTACATGTAATTGGTTGGTGTGGCCCTAACTAACTTGTGGAAGTGGGATGCTACGTCATCCAGCTGGCAAAAGATAGGCCAGGTGGTTGACGCTGTCGGCTCTGGGCGTAAACAGCTCTTTAATGGTAAGGAGTATGATTACGTATTTGATGTAGATGTGCAAGAAGGTGCACCCCCCTTGAAGCTTCCCTACAATGTCACTGGTCAGTCATCTTTGCCATAACCATGTGCGGGCCTTTGTTTACATTTCCCAGAAAATCCTTACGCGGCCGCACAACGCTTTTTGGAGCAAAACGACTTGTCGATGAACTACACTGATGAAGTCGTGAGGTTCATCGAGAAGAACACCGCGGGAGTGAAATTGGGGCAAGATAATGCCTATGTCGACCCATACACTGGTTGGTCTTTGCACACGCTGGCTCGATACAAACCATATTAATTCATGCAGGAGCCTCGAGGTATCAGCCCGCGGAAGGCCAAACACACTCGGCTGCACCTACAACCACCTATGCGGATCCTTACACTAGTGCATCTCGCTATTCTGGTGCCACACAGAGAGCATCGCCTCCTGCTACTGCACAGGCGAATATTCTTCCTTTTGTTCGTTTGCTATGTCTTGTGTTAGCTACGTGATCTCACTCTCATGCAGAAAAACTTTGTGAGCTTCAAGCAATCGAATATTCCAGCCATGCAAGCCAAACTACGACAATTTGATGATACTCTTCGCAATGAAATTGTGAGCATTGCATCCGCACCGCCCTTCGCAATTCAATAACGACCACTATCTGCTTCAGACCACCACAACTTGTGCAATGTATCCGGTGGAACAAGCGTTGATCGATGAAGTTTTCACGTTCCTCTTCCAAATTACCTCAAACTTACCGTCTCCCACCTCTGTCACTCTGAATAAGTCACACATTGAAGCAATCATATCAATCTTGGATCGTTGGCCAGCTGCTCTGAGGTTCCCCGGTGTGTGCTGCCGCTTTGAAGAGGTGGAGTTAATTTCCGTTGACGTGCTGATTGCAGTGATGGACCTCTGCCGTTTGGTGGTCGCATATCGCTTGCACGCACCTACAGCTTTCGCAAGTCGAGAGCAATTCTTTGATCGCCTATTCAATGCATCAGATTGGTCGTCTGTTGTATCACGTGGGAGCCCAATGTCGAAGCCGCAGGAGACCAACGTATTGCTGTTATTGCGCACCATCACCAACTATTTTCAGGAGGATACCCTAGTGACTGAGGGACAGTGGGTTCAGCAGGTGACAGGCCTCCGTTTTTTGCATTAATTTTCTAACAAGTCTCCCAGATCTTTGAGGCCCTGGGTCAGACTCCGTACCAACTCCTTTCAAAACCGCAACGAGTGGCGCTAGCATCAGTGCTGTTCAAGTTGGTCTTGTTGGTCTTTAAATCAGTGACGCGGTGTTGAGATACTTCCTAGCTTCTCATGCTCTCACCTGAAAGTACCTGCTGATATTGCAGTGCGCGACCAGTGTCTCCGTCTCATATTCAAGGTTTGGATTCATCTTTTGCATGGCCGGTCTATAACGTTATCACAGGTACTCAGGTTGGAGAAGGAAGATTCTGAGGTAGCTTATCGGGCCTCTGTTGCACTCGGGAATATTGTGAGATGCACATTCAATTTTCATGTGTGCTGTTTATCCATCTCGCCGTGATTAGCTTTGTGCGGGCCGCGGCCGAAGCACGACACTGAAACTAAAATCTGCACAAGAGGTGGAACTAAAGGAGGCCGTAGGCACGGTCAAATCTAGATTCAGTGATGGGAGAATTAGCAACGTTATCCAGGAAATTAACTCTTTGGTTCCCTGATGGGCTAGCTTAGCAGCCTATTACATACGGACCTTCGTTATCTACCTGTGATAAGCAACTCTCGCACGCACTATCTTCGTTCCACTTCATTCTGATGCCAGCTCAGTTCCGCATGTACATTGTGCGACACGGTGAAACAGACTGGAACAGGGCGCGTAGGATACAGGGCCAATTAGATGTCCCACTCAATGAGACTGGGTTAAAGCAAGCAGGATTGGTAGCTGAGGCTCTGAGGGGCATCCCATTTGCAAGAGCACTCAGCAGCGATCTCCAAAGAGCATCCAAAGTAGCAACCACCCTGTCTCGTCGACTTTCAGGAACTGATCAAAGTGTTCCAGACAGCAGAATGCATCCTCCAATACCACCCAAACACTGTCTTGGAGCGGGATGCAGCGATCCGTGAACGAGTAAGCAGGATGACATCTTCATCGTTGCCTCATCGCCCGTACTCAATGGCGCAGTAGTACATGGGCGAATTGCAGGGCGAACTTCCACGTTCAAAGAAGCCGGCGCCGTCGGTGGAGACAGGCGTCAACTTTGGTGCGAGATGTCTGGCCTGGTATCTGAGATCCATCGTAGACTACATGATCTCGGCGATCGAGGCAGGCCTTGCCGTGGAAGAGCCGCGCAACATCCTTGTGGTCTCTCATGGAGCTTGGATTACGGTTCTCCTTTCGGCATTGCGGACACAGGGTCTACTGAGATGTGCCGAGGGCGTGGAGATTGGAAACCACCTCAACACTGGCGTGTCCATCGTCGAATACACAGAGGCATTAAATGGAAGGAAGGACGCCTTGGTGGGGACCCTGATCCAGTACTCGGACGTCAGACACCTTATACGAGAAGACATGCGTCTCCAAGAGGTAAACGCGGATGTACTGGAGGGTAGTGGGAGGAGACGCTGAGTACCACATGCTTGATATCCAGGCTTTCGTCATACCAATGAGAACATCGTTACCGGTGTACAACTATGTTCATCTTTTGGTGACTAAATCCAATGGCTCCGTTATAGATGCAATGCGTTTGCAAATTGCATTTCAAGGTGCCCCACCTCGAATGAATACGTTTGCCTTTGTTGTGGACAGGGGTCCTATACCAACGGGTCTCCTTCTTGAAGCTCTTCAAATTTCTTCCTTGCCATCCGAATGTTCATCTTGATTGCAGCAGTTTCTGAATAGAAACTCAAGAGACTGACTGACTCATTGCTACGTTGCTTACCAACAACGGGGTCGTGAACGACGACCAGGACATAGGTATTCTTGGTCATCTCGTCCAGAACAGCAGTGAACTCTGCAAATTCCATCTCCAGGGAGTGGAATTCCTCGCGTAGCCGCGCACACGATTGTTTGAACGCTTTGATCAACTCCGAGGTACGTTCATAGCGTTTTGGTTCTAGCGAAGATGCCGTAGAATCGGAGGTTTCGGAGAACGATGATGTAGCGATGACAAGGAATGTAGCGCGTTCAAAGAGAATGACTTCTGTCGCACTGCACGCTTCTGCAAATATTCGTAAATGTTTATTGAGATTTCGGGCGTTGGGTATCAGCGTGTTCACGATACTAGACCAGGCCTGTAGTACAATGCATCAGACACAAGACAACTCGTCAGAGAAAGCATGCCTTGTACAATGTCTCATCATATATACTCGTCCCAAGCACCTTGACAGAGACATCGCCGCTTGCCTTCTCCAGTTCTGCAACCTTGCGCTGAAAGACGAAGGTTCGTTCACCTTGGCGAACGAGGTCCATTTTGTGGACGAGGAGGAACACGCTCGCGTCTTTGCTAAAGTGGGACAGACCATCGAGACAGTCGCGATAGTACTCGAGGTCCTTGGCCATTTCGCGACTCTCCACGTCGAACACGTAGATCATGACCCCGGCGTGCGAGAAGATGGTTGAGCGCTGGGTGGAGAGGTACGAGTCCATGAACGCGTCTTGGCCGCCGCAGTCCCAGAGATTGAGGATGAGGTCCCCGAGGAAGCGAACGTGGTTTTGTTCGACGTCAATGGTGGCACCCAGCCGGGACGTCAAGGATGCGGGGTTGTTGGAACTAGTTCAGAGACCGTTTTAGAGGATGTGTAGGCCAAGAGTGCACCGTCGACTGACAAGATCATGGAACGCATGGAGGTCTTGCCGCTCCCCGACGCCCCCATGAGGAGAACCTTGAGAACAAGTACAGCGGGACATTTCTATGGGTAGAATGGCGGCGCACACCTTTTTCTTCATGTTTCAAGTCGCGGGTCAAGATGAAGAGTAACACAAATACAAGTCAAAAGCTACAGCGTACACATTCCGTTTATGAAAACGTCCCCACCGACCACCGCGTACAATGTATTGCCATTTCCACAGCAGCTAATCCCCAGTCCTCGCCATGATTGTGGCCCTTGTTTGCCCCCCTTCCAATACCAGCACGCTCCAGCGCCTGATCATCCGTGAGAGCCGTCAAAACGCCAAATATGACGGGGGTGCCCGTGTCCAGCTGGACCCTCATGAGGGCATGCGCGACGCTGTCACAAATATACTCAAAGTGCATCGTCGAGCCCTTGATGAGCACGCCGATCGCGATGACCGCGTCGAACGGCAGGGGTAGCTCCGCGGTGGACGGGTTGGGTGTAGCGCCCAGGCCGAGCAGGTCCGGCGCGGACCCTGTCTGTGTGCGGCCACCCGCGATGACCCTGCCAACGTCGAGCGCGTGTAGGCGGGCGATGAAAGGGTACGCACTTGGCACACGCGAGGGGCAGCTCATAGCTGCCCGGCACAGACTGCACGACGATGTTGGCGTCCTTGACGCCGGATTGCTTGAGTTTTGAGATCGCACCTGCGACAAGGGCGTCGATGACGGGTGTGTTCCATCTGGCGTGCACGATGGCGATGCGGAGGGACGCGCCGTCGTGCGCGCTCGTGGACGGTCCTTTGATGGAGGCCATCTGTGTTGTTGTGAATGTGGGAACGGCCTTTCTTTCGTATTGAGTTCCTTGGCTCTGATTCGTAATGCAAGGGAACATTAATGCTGGTACGCCTGCGCCCCGACAGACACGTTCCCCGCTAAGCAGCGTTCCGACAGCAGCGTATACGCTCATTTATCGCTTTCTCAGACAGCAATCTCAGTCAAAAGCCGCAGAGGCCGTTAGAAAGGCAGCTAAACCCATTGTCGTCCTCCGCGATGATATAGAACAAAACGGACCGCCACTCGAAGACATTATCAAGGAATGGAAGGAAAGGGAAAATACCAAACTGTGAGTGGCCCGTGTACTCTACCTTTGCCACGCGTTTACTCCGAGCTCTAGAGACTGTATGTATGTGCTATATTTTTATTGCCCCGGCTGAGTTGCCACCCTAGCCTCGTCCGAGGACTCAGAGTCTTCTGATGGTGAGATTCTCTTGCATCACATTCTACATGAAACACAGAACCTCATCCGATTCAGAAGATACATCAGGTTCTACTTCCAAGTGAGCCAGAGGGCCATCATGCACCCGCGCGACGCTGACTTTTAGCAGTCTAGAGGCATCCAAAAATACGTCTGGTAAGCGTTTTGTCAAGCCAATCCGTCACTTATCCTATCTTTTGTCTAAGGTTCTGAGAGCAGCGACGATGATAGCAGTGAGGAAGAAGGAACTATATGCATGAAATCGTCGCACCAAAAACCCGCTGAACGCGATACCAGCGTTACATTGTCATCAGGTCTGCCACTTTGTTTCCCTTGTATTCTCTGTATTTATAAAATGTCTCAGCTGGAGAAAATGGCCGGGGGTTAGTCCACCGGGGTGCCCGCTTGTTAAACAAGCCAAGCGACAAGGATGAGTCGGGCGGCTTAGGCTCGCATAGTTCGGACTCGGAAGGTTCTACTTCAGATGCCGAGTCGTCCTCTAGTTCTGATGCGAGTGATGACGATGAAGAAGAGACAAACAAGCAGGCCCAAAATGGAATGGAGTCGGGTTCAGAGTCAGGGGATGAATCGGACTCGGAACTCGAGCAAAATGCGAATGCAAAGACACGCAAAATCTCTGGAAAGGAGGGAAAGAGTAGCGTGGCCAAAAGCCCAAGTACCTCGGCCGAGTCGAGCTCAGAGTCTTCAGACGAATCGGACTCAGATTCGGAACCAGAGCAAAAAGAGGATGCGAAGACACGCAAAATCTCCGGAAAGGAGGCAAAGACTAGCGTGGCCGAAGGCCCAAGCACCTCGGACGAGTCGAGCTCAGAGTCTTCAGATGAATCGGGCTCGGATTCAGAGCCGGAACAAAAAGAGGATGCAAAGACACGCAAAATCTCTGGGAAGGTGACAAAGATTAGCGAGGCCGACAACCCAAGCACCTCGGACGAGTCGAGCTCAGAGTCTTCAGATGAATCGGACTCGGATTCGAAGCACGTGGCAAAAAAAATTGAAATCGCAGCAGCGAACGGAACGAGGACCACTGCGGCCAAGCTCGAGAGCACCTCGGAGTCAAGCTCGGAATCCGAAGACATACCAGAGCCAGAACATCAACATGTCCACGTCGCGAAAAAACGCAAAATTTCCGAACACAATGTTATACCAACCGCTGTGACCGACAGATCGCAACAGATTGTCAGAAAAACAGAAAAGCCGGCTCCGAAAACCAGGGAACGCTTTCGGCGCGTCAAGGTTCAGGTGCACGAGCAGGTGCTAGACAACGGCTATGAAGCAAGGGTAGGCATCTTAAGTCGTGTGCATCCGAGGTCTGACAATCGGTTGGCAGGGCGCGGCGATGAACGATTACGGTGAGCGTGCACATCGCGATCTGATAGCGACGCGTGGCGCTGGGTTCCGCAAGGAGAAAAACAAGAAAAAGCGAGGGTCGTATCGGGGTGGGGAGATTACTGTGAGTCGTGTTTTCGACTATGCGACCTTTTTAGACAAGTTCCTTCATTGACAGATGGAGAATCATAGCATCAAGTTTGATTTTTGATGCGGTAGTGCGCGGTGCTCTATTAGGCAGTGTCAAGTACGTAGGGACACGTGCAAACGGCTAATCGCCCTGAGACGTCATTCATTTGGTTTTCGTGGCGAACAAGGTGGCGACTCTAAAACAGGCGAGTCATGCGGCCTAAGGCCATAGCTTGTGCCGATAAGCAAAAGTCTATTTGCAAACACCAGTCACGTTGCATCCAGGAGACGAATCCACTGGATGGAGATCCATGAAGTGGTTTCACCCTGAGCGGTGTCTTCCTGTGGCACGGCTAAAACTTGGTCGGGGTGGGATTCCTGCTGGAGCACGACTTGGGGCCAGTAGTATTGGGTATATGGCAAGACTTTGATGGACGCTGTCCGTTGTTCCAAGGCGGCTTTGACATGTGTTGGCATCCGGCTAAGATCGAAGCGAAGCAGAAAACGACAGTCGTAAAGGAGCTCGGTAGGTGATACGGTGTCTCTGAGCCGTTCTGTCAGGTCAATCGCCAACCTGGCGGGGGAGCCAGCGCCCTGTTGTGGATTTTTGAAGAAGGGGGGTAAGCGTGTGGCGAGCCAACAGAAGCGGTCGTCAGGATCACGGCAAGAGTAATTTCCAACCTTGAGCGATGTATTCGGATTGAATATGGCTGGGGACCAGAGGACACCACCGCCGGCGGTGAATTTTTTGAAAAGAGATGGCTGCGGACCCCAAAGAGCGTGAAGGATGCGGTGTATGCTTTGCTGGCGTCTGTCGGCATCTGCACGGAGAGAGCCCCAGGGGTGAAAAGAAACATAACGGACGACTCTGAGGATGAGCGCAAAGCGCACATCGGGGTCTGTGATTTGACGCAACTTTTGTGACGAGAGAAGGAGGGTACCAGTTGGGGAGGGTAAGACAGACTCAGCAAGGTGAAGTGAGACTGTTTTTGAGGCTGTGTCATATCGGCAGACGAGGGATGGAAGTGAGACGTGCCTGTATGATCGAGGCGATCAGTTGCGGTTGCGAGTCTGTTGATGGCTAAATAGAGGCGGTTTTCTTGGTCGAGAACGTCGGATGCCATGGAGTGCAACGATTGAAAGGCGTGCTTGGCCTTGTCGAAGGAGATGGGTGCGGTGGAGGGGAATGGAATGGGCTGCGAAAAGGGGGGGACCTGGCGGAGGCAGTGTCGGATAGCGTTTCGGACCGTGATATGGGGCTGCAAGTTTGTCGGATCATGGACGTATTGCAAGCGATGGGCGCGACAGGTGGCAAGGATATTGTCCTGGAATGATGTGAGCCTGGCGATGAAGGAGGAAAAGAAGGTACCTTTGAGAAGGGGAGGAGAGGACGCCATAAGAATGTATTGAGTCCCCGGTGGCCGAATGACGCGAGGGGGGCGTAGGAGCCCATGCCCCATCTGCGTATGTGGCGCATTCCGGCTGCTCCAAGGAGGGACGAGCCGTGCGCGAGACGGATAATGGCGGTCTCCAGCTGGTCATCTGCGTGGTGCGCGAGGGCGAGGACGGAGACGCGTGCACGGGTGATGGCGTTGAAGAGGACGTGGTAGCGGGCGTCGCGTGCAGTGCGCTCGAGGGCGGTGGTCGGGGCGTCGGGGAAGGGGTCTACGCCCCAGGGGATGTCGACGGTGAGGTGGGGCACGCCGAGGGAGCCGGCGTTGGCAGCTGCGGCGTCGGCCATGGCCGGTGCGGATGGCTGGAGATGGTGCTGGACATGGACGGAGAGGAGGGCGTGTGGGGGGAAGACACGCCGGAGGAGGAAGAGGAGACAGGTCGAGTCTGGGCCGGCTGAATTGGCGATGGCGATGACGGGCCGGGACATTTGTATAAATACACAAGGAAGAGGAGAGCAGACACCATTGAAGATGCCCAACTACGCTACCGCATTTGGCATAAAATCGCTCGCTGCGCCCATCGTCTTCGCGATCCTCTACGCGCCCTTGTTCGTATTTTACGTTACAAAGACGATCGCACATCCATCCTATATATTCTTTGTCCTCGCTCTGTTTGCTGCCAGCATGTCCCTTTTTTTTCTTTTTTTCTTTCTGCGCTGATGCTCGCCAGTTCGCATCAGCGCGTTCATCCTGCGCGCGCTGCTTTCCCACGATGCCGCTGTCGCCGACGATATCAATGCCCTCATTGCTTACGAAATCCTCTACAACGCCGGGTTCTTCGGTATCCTCTACTCGGCCTACATCCTCGTCACGGACCGGTATGTCCCCCCCTCCGCCGCCGCCCTCCGCCTCACCCCTCCACAGCGTAGCCCTCGTAAAGAACCCTCCGAATGGACCCATCACCCGCCTCCTCCGCTTCCGCTTTCTGTTCCGCATTGCCCTCGCCGCCGCCGTCGCCCTCGGTATCACCGGCGCAGTGCAGACCGGCCTCGGCACACAAGCATCCACTATAAGCACCGGAGAGACCCTCCGCAAGGTCGCCATCTACATCTTCCTCGTCTGCGCCGTCCTTGTCCTCGTCCAGACGGGTTTCCTCGCACGCGCCGAGTTCCCAGGTATGTCCTCTTCCCCTTCCCCTCCCTTGCCAACCCCCCTCCAGACGCCAGCTACCGCGCCTCCACCAGTCAGATCGGTGCCACCCACGCCGTATATATCCTCTTGGTCATCTCCGCCCTCCTCGTCGCACGCGAGGCCTTCTTCACCGCGACGGCGAGCAAAACCAGCCAGCAGAACAACGAGGCGCTCTGGTACCCTCTCTCTGTTGTCACAGAGTTTATTGCCGTCGTCTTATTTGCCGTCCCTGGTCTCGTACCTGAATAGTAGTAGTTGTAGTAGTTGTCGTTAGTGTCATACCCGCCTTGTGTGTGAATATCCACTTGCCCTTTCCCCATGTCCTCCCAACAACACATCACACCCCCTCCTGTCCCCGTCTCGCCCCCCTCCACCGGCGTACGTCGCCACCACACCATCACCGCCGCCTCTCGCACCGCCAGGGCTGCGGCCATATCGGAAGAGTCCCAGGACCCTCAACTCTGGAACGACGATGAGCTCGTCGACCACGACTGGGTCGGCGGTGTCGGCGCAGTAGGCGAGAAAACTTCCCTCCACAGGCAGAGCTCCCTCCCAACAAACTCCAAACGGGGTCCGTCCTCTTCTTCTTTCCTCTTATCGTCTCACGCCCCTCCATCCAGCCGTCCGTAACGCCTCGAAATCTGGCAACCTCACTCCACGCGCCATGATCAGCTTATCCGCCATCGCAGGCCACGACGGAGACGAGGAGGATTGGGAACGAGAAATGCGCGGCTTCAACGACCAAGACGAGGTCAGTCCTGCCATCACACTTGTCCACGGTCCTCATCCCCTCCAGGTCACCGAGCACTCCTCGGCTGCATCTCCCCTCTCTCCCCATTTCTCCCCTGCCCATGTCCCGTCCCCGCCCCCGGCTTCCGGTGTGCGCCGTCATCAAAGTCTTACCTATGGCGCACAGAGACAAATCCCTTCTGCTGGTCTCAAACGTGCAGGCACTTTGCAGCAAACCAGTGCCCGTCACCACACCACCGTCGGTCACACCCCCAGCCCCCCTGACCCAGAGGAAGAAGAGTTGGCCGAAGAAAAGGATCTCGTCAACCCTTATGAAGACGACTCCTACTTCACCCCTCGCTCCTCTCCTCCCACCCAGCAGCAGTATGGCGCTCAGCCCCAAGCGCACTACCCCGGCAGTCCCCTTGGTCGTGCCTCTCCGTGGGGTACCCCTGCCGGTAACGACTGGCGCTCGCCGGCTGGTGCTTTTTCTGGCGTGGCCTCGGTCGACGATGTCACTCGCGCATTGTCCACCATGGAACTAAACAATGCCAATCAATATAGTCTGTCCACCTTCACCCCACTTCAACCCTATCTAACCCCCTTTTTCAACAGATCGAAATGCGGTCCATCCTGCAAACAGCACCCCACGCAGACTCCAATTGAACACCGAACTAGAGGGTCGCAAGACGCCCACTGGACATTTGGTACGTATTTCCGTTGCAACCCGACCCTCCCCCTTGTCATCCGTCATAGCGTGGATCTACATCCGATGGCGCTGCAACTACTTGGGAGAAGCGTCTCCCCGAGCGCACCTCCAATTCCAGTCTCGATTACAGTTACAATCAAGGTCAAAAAGGCGCCATCCCCAGTGTCCCTCCCATTCCACCACAATTCCTCAACCAAATGGGTGCCATGCAGGCCCCCCGCTTAGGCTTTGGTCAGGCTCAAATCCAGCAACCACAGAACGACAACAATTTACAGTCACTCAGTGGCTTCCTCAGTTCACCGGTCGATCTCCCATCGCTGGTCAACAACAAGGGTTACAACCCTCAACATTTCGATGTTCGACCTCCATTTGTTAGTAACATTCATGGATTCATCCGCATGGATTACAACCTGGTTGCAGGCGCGATATTTCGTTATCAAGTCATACACTGAAGATGACGTTCACAAGTCCCTCAAGTACGAGATTTGGAGCTCGACAGACCCGGGCAACAAGCGTCTTGACAAGGCATTCAAGGAATGCGCCGGGCGAGGTCCGATTTACCTCTTTTTTAGCGTCAACGCCAGGTAATTACAGCATCCGTCGCCAATCCCTTGTGGTTCCTGACATTCATTTACAGTGGCCACTTTTGCGGCATGGCTGAAATGCTAACCCCTGTCTGTTGTTTTGCGGTTCCGACTTTGGTAGATGCTCACGTCACTTTTATCAGGTCGATTATACGCGAAGTAGTACTGTCTGGGCATCGGACAAGTGGAAAGGTGTCTTCAAGGTTCGGTGGATCTTTGTTCGTGACATCCCGAATGCAAACCTCCGTCACATACGCTTAAAGTCTGTCCTTGTAATCCTGCTTGAGGTGCCACTGACCGATATACCCAGCAACACCGCAGAACGCAAGCCCGTCACCAATTCTCGTGACACTCAAGAGCTCATGCCAGATGCGGGCCAAGAAATGCTCCGCATTTTCCACACGCATCCTGCTAGGACCTCTCTTTTGCAAGATTTCGCATTTTATGAAGTATGTCTTTTCGCGCGCTTTATGCGTACATGGGTTGATTTTCGAATAGTTGCAGGCAATGCAAAAGATCCAAGCTCAGCAACCGGGCGGATCTGCTGGTGGATCTGATACGTCGTCACCCCAGTCACAGTCCCCGATCCCACAACAACAGGCCATGTATTCAATGGCCAACGTAGCAAACCCCGCTGCACTGTACAACGCCATGTCGCCAGGCATGGCAGCTACAATGACACCCGCCATGCTGCAGATGCAGATGCAAATGGGCATGATGAGTTCCTTCGGCATGCAACAAACGCAGGCCATGCACCAGAGTGTCATGCGCCACCCGAGTCCGGGGCCCGCTGGAGGACAAAATTATATGAATATGGGAGGTGTACCATTCTGAACAACAATCATCCAGGTACGAGAAAAAAAATTCTAACAACTGTGAATATAGATTTCGTTTGTATCTAACACACTTTACTCCATCTCTCTGCGTGTAACATGTTACCCCATTGTCTTGTGTTCAAATTTATAGCAGCCATGGACATGGTCAAAGGACTTGGATATCCACCTGTTTGCTATGTTGTTTTACTCTAGTCACTTACTTCTGGTACAATGACTCGTCTGGATCATTCTGTGGAGAGCGGATACAGCAGCAGTCGCAAAAGACGGATCGTTGATGTGGGTGTCCATCTCCTCAATGGGACACCCTAAACCCACGGAACGCAGCACATTGAACAATGCCTCGTCTGCCTCCGCATCCCGAAATGGCCCTCCATCTGTATCAATCCCTGAAAAACCCTGTAAAGGGACCAGGACATGCGTCCTGTCTGGCAACGCCCTTTGGAGCTTCTGCGTCATGATGTGGCCCAAAGTGCTGCACTCCTCGGGCGTCGTGCGCATCAACGTGACAGACGCATTGTGTCGCACAATTCGCCTGCCCGAAAACGCTTGTGGAACCGTCGCGGCCGGGCCAAAGTTGACCATGTCCAGCGCGCCCAGCGAGACCACCTGGGGCACACCCATGTCTGCTGCCGCCTCGAGCCGAGTAGGGCCCACGCTGAGCACGCCGCCGACGAGCTCGTCTGCGAGCTCGGTCGTCGTGAGATCGAGGACACCCACAAAGTACCCCTGCCGAATCAGCCGTTCCATCGCGCGCCCTCCCGAGCCCGTCGCGTGAAAAGCCACGACGGCGTACCCCAGTGCCTCGAGGCGCCGCGCGGCCACCTCGACGCAAGGCGTCGTGAGCCCAAACATGGTCACGGCGACGCGCCGTGTCGGCGCAGCGCCATCCCTGCCACGGCAGACGCGGCATTGCCGAGGGTCGTGCGGAGGACGTCGTTCATCCCCGCGATGTCCACAACCGAGTGCATCATCGTCATATCGGTCTCGCCGACGTAGTGGGAAATGTCGCCAGACGCCATGGTGGACACGAGCAGCTTGGGAAAGCCGATGGGCAGCGCGGTGCGAAATGCGGTGGCGCAGACGGTGGCGTTGCCGGAGCCACCAGCGCCGATGGCCCCTGCGATGGCGCCTGTGGCGTGCAGACGGGCCAGGGTCGCGGTGAGCGCGCGCGTCATGGTATCTAATGCGAGATCGCGCGAGGAGGCCTCGAGACATTCTTCTGGCACTGCGCTCAGCACTTTGGCGCGGGAGATATCGATATGAGCGCCGTTGGGGGGGTTGTGAATGCCAATGTCAATGAGGATAGCTTTGCAAGAATGGTCGTTGACGACATGTTTGATGTAAGAAAGGGCTTCGTACTTGGTGTCACAGGTACCGACGACGGCTATGGCTGGAGGAGGCGACATTCGGAGGCGAAAAAGCGACAAGCTGATGTCATCAAGGATTCCCATGAGAGCAAACGCTGATCATGTCTAGACGTCAAGTAGTGCTCGAACGGCTGAGGGGCACCATAAAGAAGGGCAAAGCCATTGTTGGAGGGGGTGCGGGCAGTGGGCTCAGTGCAAAGACGCAGGAAGCTGGCGGAGTGGACCTGCTTATCCTGTACAATTCGGGCCGCTATCGGATGGCAGGGAGGGGATCCCTAGCGGTAAGGTTCAGGGATCTAGAATACAGGGGCAGCTGAGACATTGTCATAGGGAATGATGCCCTACGGGGACGCGAATGCCATCATGCTAGAGATGGCGAGCGAGACCCTGACGGTGGTGAAGGACACACCTGTACTAGCTGGCGTCTGCGGCACTGACCCGTTCCGCGACATGTCCCGCTTACTGCAAGAGGTCAAGAACATGGGTTTTACAGGTGTCCAGAACTTTCCGACCGTGGGGTTGATTGACGGAGTGTTTCGCCAGAACTTGGAAGAAACGGGGATGGGCTACGAAAAGGAAGTTGAGATGATCAGGCTGGCGCACGAGATGGACCTTTTGACGACACCGTATGTCTTCAACGTGGACGAGGCGAGGCGCATGACCGAGGCTGGCGCAGACATTATCGTGGCCCACATGGGTCTCACGACGAGGGGGACGATCGGAGCCAAGTCCGCGCTAGGTCTGGATGCGTGCGTTGAGCGAGTCAGGGATATTGCTGAGGCAGCAAAGGGCATCAGCCGGAATGTGATCGTCCTCTGCCACGGAGGGCCGATCGCGGGACCAGAGGAGGCGCGGTATGTGATTGAGCGGGTCGAGGGTGTGCACGGATTCTGTGAGTGGCGCGCGTCGAGATCGACGAGGAGGCTCACCGAAGACGCCAGTTGGCGCGAGCTCGCTGGAGCGGCTGCCGGTGGAGAGAGGGATAAAGCGAGCGACGGAGGAGTTCAAGGCTATTCGATTACGACTTTAACTAGTAGTATTAGAACAACAACGCAAAACAGTCGCTCTGCCAGAGTCACCAATGGCCCTCCTTTCAGACCGCCAGAGAGAAGAACTGTGGGTCAGAGCCGCGGTCGTCGAGCCCTTGCTTATCCTGCCATCCCAGACACAAGTCCATGCTCGAGTATCTCCACGCCAGCAACTTTGTTGGCGCGTATAATGCACTCAAGCAGGACTCGGGCGTGGAATACACCCCAGATCCAAAGGCAAAGTACGCCGGCCTCTTGGAGAAGAAATGGACGAGCGTCATCCGTCTGCAGAAGAAGGTGTCGTGCACCCCTCGATCGCTCACCCTCCTCAGTTTGAGCCGTCCCCGATCCAGATCATGGACCTCGAGACACGCAATGCCTCCCTCCAGGAAGAACTCTCACTTGCTCCCTCAAAGCGTGCCGCAATGCAGGCAGATTGGGTGCCCCGCGCCCCCGCCGCACATGTCCTCACCGGTCACAGGCAGAGCATAACCCGCGTCGCCTTCCATCCTCAGTACTCGCTCCTCGCCTCCGCAAGCGAGGACGCTACCGTCAAAATTTGGGACTGGGAAACAGGCGAGTTCGAGCGAACATTAAAAGGTCATCAAAAGGGGGTAAACGATGTCGAATTCGACCACAAGGGTCACCTGCTCGGTCAGTACGCGTCACCAAATAGGTGGCCCCCGTGCTCATAACGGGACCTATCAGTGACATGCTCTTCGGATTTATTCATCAAGATTTGGGATTCTCAAAACGAATGGAAGAACATAAAGACCCTGACCGGTCACGATCATGCCGTCTCTTCTGCCCGCTTCCTCCCAGGAGATCAGTTCATCGTCAGTGCCAGTTGGGACCATTCAATCAGGATATTTGATGTTGCTTCAGCGTAAGTCCAGATCACGAGATAGCAGCAACGCTTACCGACTCTAACAAAGGCACCTCGTCCGCACGATCGCCGGTCACAGCGACTGGGTCCGCTACGTTACTCCCTCCGATGATGGGCGACTACTGGCCAGTGCTTCCAAGGATCAGGTAACTTGTATCCCAAATCAATTTGTCTTCATCACTTCATGTGAATATGTCTGGACAGACTGCACGACTTTGGGATCCACTTACAGGTGAGCAGAAGATGGAGCTTCGGGGACATGACCACCAGGTCGAAGTCGTCGTTTTTGCTCCGATTGCGTCATACAATGCCATTCGTGAGCTCGCTGGCATCCCGGTTCGTTCATACGGGGCCTTGCGGGTAGTCTCTCACATTGCATTCAGAATACGGACCGGGTGAAGAAGCCCGGCGCATATGTCGCCACAGGTTCAAGAGACAAGACAATCAAGCTCTGGGACACACAGAGTGGTCAGATGCTGAAAAACCTTGTCGGTACTCTCGAACATTGCACGAAAACGTGACTGATGGTTTTCTGCCAGGCTGGACATGACAACTGGATTCGGGCATTGGTTTTTCATCCCTCTGGGAAACTCTTACTTTCGGCATCTGACGACAAGACGATACGTGTCTGGGAGTTGTCAACTGGCAGATGTATGAAGACGGTGGAGGCGCACACACATTTCGTCGCTACGATTGCCTGGGGACGGCAGAAGGTATCTGTGAGCTCCGGGAAGGCGAACGGAGCGGAAGGGTCCGAGGCCAAGGCCGGCGAGGAGAAGTTTGTCAATGTGGTGGCATCAGCCGGTGTTGATCAAATGGTGAAAATCTGGCTACCATAACGGGGCGTGTACTCCACTGTCTTGACGTCGCGCGACAAGGATGATGATCCTCTTTTGACCCGTAGCTCAGGTCAGACATAATTCTTCGGGTGCTTCAGGACGAGCTGACGGATCAACACAGAGGTTTGGCTACTGAGAACGTTCGTTATGACACGATCCTTGATTCTATTCCCTACCTTTTTCCGAGTTGTTTCATAGTCTTCTGCAGCCTACTCGTACTACATAATCCTATATATTTTATACTCGTGTCAGCAAGTGTTTCGTGTTTTGGCGACGTCCGAATATTTATCAAAATGTGCGTGTGAGCTGAAACGTACAGTGTCGGCAACACCCGCCATTTCCCTTCCAACCACCAACTCCACCGCGATGGCGCCTCACACGTCGCCGCCGTCGTTGTCGTTGTCGTCAGGCGCAACGACGTCCGTACAAGTCGGTGAGCTCCCCTGTCCTGCTCTTTCCACGTCGCGTACTCACCTTCCACAGCACTGCGCATACGGCCCACCACACCTGCAGACCTGACATCGATTCCCGCTCGCTTTCAGAGAACTGTCATTCACGCAATATCGACCACAACTGTCTCTGTCGATGCTGTCTCTACTACGCCTGCTACCTCCGGTTCTGCTACCGCGCTCTCTAGCCCTTCAACACCGGGGAAAAAACAAGTGTTTACTTTCGACCAAGTCCATTCTCCCAATACTACGCAGCATGCGCTCTTTACAACCACCGCTCAGCCTCTCATCTCGCGCTTTCTCGAAGGTTTTAATTGCACTATTCTCGCTTATGGCCAGACTAGTAGTGGCAAGACCTTTACTATGGCTGGTATCGACTTGGATGCTAACCCTTCCGATCCGAATAATGGCATGGGAATTATACCGCGTGCAGTATCAACGATATTCTCGCAGGCAAGGAAGCTCAAGGACGAACGTGGCGGGTCTTGGAATTACAGTATCAAGGGTTCATTCATAGAAGTGTACAATGAGGATTTGATTGACCTTCTGAGCTCCGAGGAAGCAATTGGTGGTCGTCGCGAAGTACAGATCAGGGAAGGAAAGGATGGTTCCATAATTTGGGGTGGTCTTCGGGAGGTCAATGTTCGAAACACGAATGAAGTCATGAAGTACGTGATCGTTAGTCCCCCTAGGCTCGGACTGATCAGTTCGCAGCCTTATTCGACAAGGAACTTCCATTCGGCGCACGAACGAGACAGACATGAATGCCCAATCTTCTCGTTCACATGCCATATTTTCTCTCACTCTCACCCAGAAGAAGTTTACGGGCTCTGGGCCTCCTCCTAGATCATCATCCCCTTTACCTCCCAATGGTCGGTCGCCTTCGCGGCTTGCCCGTCCAGGATCTCTCTATACCAGTTCCCCCACAGCGGCGAGAGTTTCTTCTCCTACTATGGGCCGTCCAGCTACTCCTAGTTTCCATGCCGCTATGGGAAGGGGAGGATTGCGGCCTGCCAGTTCACTTGGTCTGCGACCACCAGATAGCCGGACAGCTGATAATGATGATGATGGCGGTGAATGGATCACAATTGTATCCAAGTTCCACTTTGTCGATTTGGCCGGATCAGAACGGGTAATGAAACTCCTTTTCCCGCTGACCTTGTTTACTAACTTTAAGCTCAGCTGAAACGAACCGCTGCAGCCGGAGAACGTATTAAAGAGGGTATCTCTATCAACAGCGGTCTTTTAGCCTTGGGCAATGTTATCTCAGCTCTCGGCGACCCATCTCGCGCAAAGTCTCACACCAGCTCCCACGTACCGTTTTGAGCGAGCCAGTCCAACCTCGTCTCCAAGAGACCCCTCCTGCAAGCCTGCACAATCT
>JBBPMS010000249.1:16609-30645 GCA_038090435.1 Phylloporus scabripes | reverse complement strand
GCTTCCATGCCTAGATATTATTGGTGAACCTTTACTTATTAGTGAATGGTCATATCTATGATGACAATTTGAAAAAGATAGCGTTTGTAACACCACCATATCATTACTTCTGTTGATGTTAACCCAAATATTCCATTGTCTCACTTTCATTCCCATATTCAGCACATTACTCCAACATTCCAGCATTTTTACTGTGTTTTTACCTAAGCAGTATGAATTTGGAAAGCAATGCAAAAATACATACTTGATTTCATGTACTAGTATGTATATAAATAATACACTAAATTTGTGAAGCTGCATAAGATGAATTAGTAAATTGAGTAGATAAGATGACATCCTATGCTTTGTCTAACCAGTCTTTTCAGCTTTGCCATTTTTGCCAAATCACTTAGCATGCAAGACTGTTAGAGCTACAAATAAGCCAAAATAAGATCCATCTTAATTTACTGATTAGTAGATTCCGCACAATCTATAGGTGTCAAATTCCCTGAGTTGCACGAGCTACCCAGGCAACATGTCCTCACACAAAGCACTCCTCGAGGCGTATCCACTTCATTCAGAAGCGGACGCCTTGTTCTTCAACTCTCCCGATGGCGATAGCAAGCCCTCCTTCCACTTTGAACTCCCCTTGCTGGGGTACGAGTTCTCGGACGGACCTTTGATTGGATCCGGTGCGTCCTTGCAGGTTGGACACGCACAAGTCGCTGCAAGCGGCTGATGTACTGTGTCGCTCCAAGAAATCAAGGGCCTGCTCTATTATAACGATGACGTGTTTGGTGGGAAATTGCCACTGAACAGCACAACGAAGGCAGATTTCGAGGTGGATCAGTTTGAGTATAAAGGGAACCCGTATGTGCACATCAAGTTCTTTGCACCGGGCTCACAGGATGAAGTGCTGGGAGAGGTAGGCATTTTGTTCTTGCTTGCTCGCTGGCGCTCCCTGACAGCAGATAGTTTCTCGGCGCAGATGATGTAAGTCCATTTTGGATGTCTCCCGTCCTGCTTTTTTTCATTGCGATCTGAAACGACGCATCATCTAGCTCCATATACCTGATCGTAGATCGTGGCACCAACGTCATGAGGGCGAGTGGAAGAGGGTAGACTATTTGGTGACCACAACAACTGCAGTCAAGGTCGCAAACTCGACGCACGTCACCATCACAAGTGACAGCCTCGGCAGAAGGGCCGAGTTCGACTGCACGTACCGCGATCCGCTCTATGATGTCGCCTTTGGCAGTGCGCATCATCTCCACATCCGTTTGTGTCGGGACTCACGTGTTTGCAGCCCGAGGAAATCTGACAGTCAAGGACTTCAAGACGATCGGTAAGGCCAATTCGGTGAAGTGGTACCCCGACCATGCCGTGTTCTACGAAGGCCAAGGGACTGAAGATGTTAGGGCCTTTGTGCGTCCCTCATTCACTCGTTGTTTGTCGAGCCAATTGCTGACGTGTTCGATCCACGACGTACGCCGTTTGTATCGATAGTACTTTCGTGGGTGCTTTTTCACTTTTGTGGTGATGATGGAGTTGACCATACATCATAGCCGAGAAACTTGAAGTTCTCCATGGGGACGAACTTGTATACCACAATGTCAATTGGACCAACACTTGAAGAAAGGGCAAGAAAATGTGAGGAGATGTGGTGGAAGAGGAATGTAAAGTCGCACAACGATTCATATTGAAACTTAGGGATCTGCTTGAGCCTTATATCTCTTGCTTGTGTACGTGAAGAAAGTGTAACAATGTTTTTTTCTAGCTTGCTAGACGGCGATGAGGATTGTTACTCGGTTATTGACCTGATACAGACCAACCCTAGGATCTACATGCGAGAATACCCGGAGAGCCTCCAGGCAGGAATCCCGAGCAAACCTGTCCATTCCTGTTTTTTTCTTCTTCTGGGATTTCAGGATTGTATGGGTATCAAGCAATGCATTGGATTGATCAAATCATGGATTCAGACTGCATTTGGTCCTCGTGAAGGTCACCGGTCGATCACATCTAATTTTCACCCAAATGTCACTCGATTCAAAAGGACACCTATAAGATCTTTGTAAGGGAGTGCGGAGTGCGTGTAAGTAGTCGTCCAAGTTATCCTTGGGCTGAACAAATAATGGCTGTGTGTGGAACGAAGTGTGAGTGACACAATTGAACACTTGAAGCTTGGTTTCCCACGATTCCTCTACATGTGGTCCGATCGTCATGCAGCTGCGACGCCCTCGTTATCCTCCGCGATTGCGCACCCATTCGTGTTCCACCTTGTTGCTCACTTAGCGACTTCGTTCAGCTATGCACACTATTATCATGATGGTCCAGGACTTTGACACAGGGTGTTGTACGTTGAGGAAATGTTACGCGAGGTCTGGTCGTCCGCGGTTGAACCATTTATCTTCGTCCTGCACAATGACGTCCAGCTGCCGCCAAGCTCGCGCATCTGGTGGCCTCCAACATCCAAACCACCCTCTTCCCATTCCGCAATGCGGGATCGTGCCGAAGGATGGCCCACGGGGTCTCTGGAGCAGGAGACGCGATGTCATCTGCCGCACTCGGTCAAGTCCCAGACACAAACCCGGGCCAGCTCCCCGAAGCGGAACACGGGGTTTGCAACAGAATGTGAAATTCCAGACCTTTGCCAACCCTGCAGGTATGCAGCACGCCGAACGGCCGATTGACGTTCGCGATAGGTGATAGAAAGTTCACACTGACGTCGTCCAGAGGCGCTGCACGAATTCTGAGTTTGTGTTCCTGTCTGCGTATCATGCGACGAAAGGAGATGCGTTGACGCAAGACGGGGTGCTTCATCTTGGGGCCGAGATGCAGTTTGGTGGAGGGTGGACGACGCTGTCGCACGCCAGGTGGTCGCTTGGTACTACAAAGAGATGCTCAGACACCCGAACATCGATTTTGAGCACACGGCTGTGGTTCTGAACGCCGCGGTGATCGAGACTGCCAACACAGTGTCGTTGGAGAAGCGGACTGGGTTTGTGCATATTGGTATTTGAATTCTTTGATTTACGCGACTCCCATTTTTCCTACTGAGGCAATGGTATTCATACCATCTTTTCCAGAGGCTTTGGGCCCGTTCCATCACACCTTTAATCTCGGGGCACCAAAGAGTCCCGCCAATGTCCTATGCACTTTCCTCATACTGGTATGTTTTAGTATAATTCACATGGTTGATGCATGCTAGCTAAGCTGATGGTCTCAATTCCATTTTTCTCCATCTTCTACCTTGTACTTTTTGGACTGAGACTCTATCCCTCAATAGTATGGGCAATCGATGGTTTATCTTTCTGGCTTCATGTCGTAGATCTGTCACTGGCCATCGTGCGGCGATTGTTGGATGATTATTGAGGTTGCCCCATGTCGATTCCGAATACCCGTAAACCACTGGCACGTACTGACATCCCCACGACTTGTCTGGATGATCGTAATCGATATGGACGATGTGTCATCATTATCGATGGAGTTTCGGTTCCCTTTCGGCTCCAAGGCGAGATAGGAGATATATAGAGTCCACCGAATCCAAAGATAGGTTTGTTGAATTTCCCTCAAGTCGCACAAGCTACCTGGGAACCATGGCCGACAGCACACTCCACAAAGCACTCCTCGCGGCGTATCCACTCCAAACGGCGGCGGACGCCCTGTTCTTCAAGTCCCTCCATAGCAAGCCCTCCTTCCGCTTTGAGCTTCCCCAGCTGGGATACGAGTTCTCGGACGGCTTTTGGATTGGATCTGGTGTGTCCTTGCGCATTCAATAAACTTCGCCCTAGGCGGCACTGATGTACCGCATCGCATCCAGACATCAAAGGCCTGCTATATTATAAAGATGGCGTGTTTGGCGGGATACTGCCAAAGGACAGCGTGACCAAGGCGAGTTTCTACGTGGACCAGAGCAAGGATGCAGGGACCCTGTACGTGCACATCAAGTTCTTCGCACCGAATTCGCAGGACGAGGTACTGGGAGAGGTGGGCGTTCCGTTCTTGCTGGCTCCCCCGGCGCACTGACTTGTCGTGCGCGTAGTTTCTTGGCGTAGATACCGTGAGTCCATGTTGGATGTTACTTCTTTGTATCGCAGTCTGAACGACGCACTGCCTAGCACAATTCATCTGGTTCTTCTGGATTGCTGGGCGAACGCCATGATGGCGAGTGGCAGAAGGTAGACTATACCGTGACCACAGCAACCGCCGTCAAGGTCGCGGACTCGGCACGCATCAGCATCACAAGCGGCGGTCTTGGCAAACGAGCCGAGTTCGACTGCAAACCCAGTGATTCGCTCTACAGCGTCGCCATCAACAGTGCGTATCGTCCCCAAATTCTTGTGTGTGGGCCGTCGGGACTAACGTGTCGGCAGCCCAAGGACAGCTGACAATCAAAGATTTGAAGACAATCGCTCAATCCAATTCGGCGAGGTGGTACCATGACTATGTGGTGTTCTATGAGGGCCACCACGCCAAAGATTTTACTGCGTTTGTGCGTCTCTGATCTATTCGTCATCGGTCAAGCCACAGTTACTGACTTGTCCGATCCATGACGTGCGCCGTTTGTATCGATAGTACTTCCGTAGGTGCCTTTTCGCTTTTGTAATGATGATGAAATTGATCGTATATCGTTCTAGCCAAAGACACCGCAGTTGTCCATGACGACAATGTGTTATTCCACAATGTCGTATGGAGCAACCTTTGAAGAAAGCCCAATGAAATAAGAAGAGATGTGGTAAAAGGAATGTAACCTCGTCTACTTCAGGTTGAAACATCCGAGTTTGCTTTTCTTATCTCATTACCTCTGTACATGACGAAGCAGTGTAACAATACTTACTCCAAATTCTTGTTCCTTCCCAAGGACTCGGTTGTCATGCAGATGCAGACTGGCTTTAACAGTATACATCGAGAGGTATCCCTTAAGGCAAGAATCCCAAACGAACCTGTTCATATCAATATTCCTGCAATGATGTGGGCATCAAGCAATGGATTGGAGCAGGCAGATCATGGATTCATACTAGGGATCTAGTCACCACGATGATCTCCAATTGACTATGTCTAATTCCCCAATGTCACTTGGATGCTTCAGATTGAATCAATCGATCCATAAGAGAAAATGGGAGACTCTTTTGTGGGGGAACACAGTGCGAGTCGGGCTGTAATTAGTGGTCCGATTTGCGCGTTGAGCGAGGGAAGGACGTCAATCAGTTGACTGAGTAACAAGCAGCATCAATTGAGAACACAGCCATACATGAATATTCTAGTCCACTTACCGTCATTCGATCAATTCTGAGACCCACAAACGGCGTAAATGGTATCCCTACCTTGCGACTCCTCTGGTCACCGAGTATCTCAACCCCGCCTCATTACACGGGAGCAATGATCTGTTGCGGGAAGGCTCCGATGCACACTTTGGGATAATATCCGTGATGTTCCCGCTCAAAGGTATGGCATAGGAAAATAAATATTTCAGAATACATATTAGGAGTGTGCGTTACACCCTGAAGTGTATATATTGGATGGGGCTTGTCGGGCACGACATCCAAGACCCCGGAACTGAATCATGCAAATAGCGTGGACACCATCCTGATCAAATCTCGGAAACTCGTAGGTAGATTAGTGGATCGTAGATTGCTCCTACTATGTCGGACTGTTCCGAACCCCACCCCACAACGTGTCCCCGCTTTAGCTGACTTGAAGCCACAGATCAAATCTCGGGTCCTTGAGCGGCGATTGCAAGATCATTGCTGTCTACAGCCTCGTGTCTGTCTCACTTGCTCCTGGTAACCCAATTTTGGGAACCACTTCTTTTGGATGACGGTATTGAATCCTCACTAGTCCTGCATTCCATCAAATGTGACTGATCAGAGTCAAGGTGAGCAGTATATAGAATTCACGCCGTCCCAGGAACGCCTTCATCTTTACCTCTCAGCCGCTCAACCAGGAAACATGTCCGATAGTGGATTGAACACAGCCAAGCTCGCTGCCAAGTATTCATACGCGACGGATGCAGAGGCCCTGTTTTTCCGGCCCCACAACGGTGAAAAGCCCGCCTTCCGCTTCGAGCTCCCCGAAGTGGGCTACGAGTTCTCGGACGGTTTGGGGATCGGATCTGGTGTGTCCTTGGGCGCTCAATGCATCCAAATCACTTGCACAGTTGCTGATCAGTGCGAATACAGAAATCAAGGGCATATTTTATTACAAAAAGGGCGAGTTTGGCGATAAACTCCCTTCGGATCGCCCGACCAAGGCGGATTTCTACGTGCACAGCAACAAGCATGGGTCGCACAATAAATACGTGCACATCGAGTTCTTTGAGCCAGGTTCCCAGGATGAGTTGCTGGGCGAGGTATGCGTTTCGTTCTCGCTTGGTCGTCGCTGGAGTTCTCTGACACGACATGCCTGCAGTTCCGAGGTATAGATCTTGTAAGTCACCCGTCCACGACGCCACTCCGTCTTACCCCCCATCACGTTGATAACGGCACTGCCTAGGACGACATATTGAGCGACTGCGAACTGGTGAACAAACGCCACGAAGGCACGTGGAAGCGGGTGGATTATATCATCGCCACAGCGAGCCTCACCTCACCCCCACTCTCGAGGCGGATCACCCTGACAGCCGAAGCCCTAGGCAAGCAGGTTGAATTCTACTGCAAGTCAGGCGACACACTCCACCGCACCGGCTTCCACAGTGCGTCCCTTGACATCCATCTATCAATATCCGGGTCTGACCCCTCTACCCGACAGCCCACGGGCGGCTGACGCTCACAAATCTCACGGCTTTTTCCAACTCTAGCTCTGTGGGGTGGTACCATGACCATATCGTGTTCTACGAGGACGATAATTCCAAGAAGTTTACTGCGTTTGTGAGTCTCTGTTTCGTCCATCGTACTCGGCTGGTCATTAACACCTCCGATCCGTGCACCGTTCGTATCGGTAGTACTACCGTAAGTGCTCGTTCGATCTCCTGGCAATGAGAGAATTGAATTGTGCACCAATTCAGCCGACCTGACGCATATCGCGGATGATAAAGTGATATTCGAGGATATCGCGTGGAATAAGATTTGAAGCGAGCTTGACAAAAGCGGGGGGGGATGTTGGGCCAGATAAATTGAAATGCCGAGTGTGTAGTCTGGGGATACCGCTTGTAACGATGTTTCGGCTGCTTTATCGGGGACGATGACTCTGAAAAGTGGCGTGCTTCGTCTTCAAGGTGTCCACCGCGCTTCAGTTCGTGATGCATGGATGCAATGTGGTCGCCTCGATACCGGCTCTTTTTCACGCCACGAGAATATTGCTGCCAGGACGACTGCAGTGCAGTAGACGGTGCCGTCGTTATGCAAGGCAAAAAAAGTAGAAGCCGCATGCGTCGGACTTTGAATGCCATCCTCACCTCCCGTTCAAACATCACACAATTCTCGTTTCCGGTTTTCAGACCATGTATGTACAACGTTGAACGAGCCAAAACGACGCAGTATGTAGTTGGTGAGATCGTGCAGTTGGTCCGTGTCATCCAGGCTGTCACTCTGCCGAATACATGCCGAAGCGGAGTCTCAAACACGTCACTTCTCGATCATGTCGCTGGGAATGGCCAGACAGGGAGACCCTGAGCATATGCATAACGCCTGGGTCGAGCATGCTGTCAATAAACTCCACAGCTGGACCCACACAGGTGAGCACATTCTCCGAGTGTGATGCTCATACACTGTCCTGCGCTCGATGGATTCCCCTCTGCCGCACTTTCGAGCCACCCCCGTTCGTACTCACCTCACATTCCCTGTGTGTGTGATCGTATTTTCGCGTTCACATGGAACTTGCGCCCGCCGAACGGGAGTGTGATTAGAGTTTGAGGTCTGCACGACCACACGTTCCCTCGGCGGATCATATCACGATATCGAGTGTGCCACCACACGAGGCCGGTAACACATACATGCACACATACGACATGCACCAGACGGACAATGATAAGAGTGCTTCTGAAATTAGAAATTGTTTAAGGGATTGAATCTGAGAACGTGGGCGTCAGACTGTCCCCCACGTCCGTGTTCTTCACATCGCGCGCAGGGCTGGTCGGAAAAGATGAGGCGGACTAAAAGAATTCATATCAGCAGGTTGGTTGATAAATGAGTCTGTTTGGATAGGGTCCCATGAAAAACGCTACACATGCTTACCGTAGCACGTCGTAAGTAACACGAGGCAAGCGCACCTTTTGAAACGTATTGACCAAACATCTATTACTATGCATAGGATACTATGAACAAAGGGCTACAAACGTGGAGTGTCCAGGCGAGGGAAAAGAGAGAGACACATGAGAAACAGAATTTAGGTGGTAATTTCTAAGGAACCAGGAGTCCCTTGATGCAATGATCCGTCGGGTCCGTCTTACTAACCGCCCATTCGAGAAATAAAAAAGAGACCGGGTTCGGAAAAATGTTTGTCCAAACACGTCTCCGGGAGAATTGAAAAAAAAAAGAGGCGAAAAAAGGCAGTGAGTTGATATCAAATGATTAGGTATGCGTGTTTCATAGAGTAGGCCAAAAAAGACAAAAAAAAGGAGGATGTGATTAGAAGTGTGGGTGTACGTCTTTGAAATGCCTCTGGGGTATTATGTATCAGCAATGTGTATGGTAAATTAGGCGATTAATGAAACGAAAAAGGGCAGGCTGTTTCTTTTTAACGGGCAAGACAACAGTGGGAAGCGAAAGCGATGGTGATGAAATGAGCGGCGATTAATAGTACGATGTCGAATTAATTTTGA
Organism: Phylloporus scabripes; assembly: GCA_038090435.1. Lineage (NCBI taxonomy): Eukaryota > Fungi > Basidiomycota > Agaricomycetes > Boletales > Boletaceae > Phylloporus > Phylloporus scabripes. The sequence continues at coordinate 21,908 of JBBPMS010000249.1, read as the reverse complement.
GAGAGGTGAACGTGAAGACACAAGGGGTAAGTTGCGAAGAAACAAAGAACACACAAACGAACAAAGGATGAAGTGAAACACATGGGCAAAAAGGCAGGGCGTGGAAAGAGGGATATGAAACAGAAACAAGAAAGATCGTGGGGTGTCTTCGTGGAGCGTAACAAGTGCCGATCGTAGCGCGTGCTTGATGATGTTTAAAATGGGCGCAGGGGAAAGAATAAAAGGTAGAAGCTCACATATCATGCATAACGGCATGATGAATTGCGCACAATCAGTCTTCTTCAGCTTCGTTGTCTGATCTCGCGTGACGCTCTCCTGATACAGACGCATGCGAAGAAGTCACGGATATTGAGAATTGTCGGGTTCGAGAAGGTGGCGGTTGAATTATGTGACGAGAATGTAGATGTGGCTCGCCTGGAGACGAATAAAAATGTCGGTGGCGAGATACGTCAGAAGACGGGGTGTGCGTTACGCGGTCATGACCTGCCATGGAGGAGAGGGTTGTCCTTGCCGACGCCGAGGGTTGCAACCAAGATGAAAACGCGGGACGAGTATATGGCACAAACGTCTGGGGATCCCATTGCGGCTGGGGTTGCAAAACAAACGGGGGCGGAATATCCAGCCGTACGGGATTGCCTTGTTCAGCGGTAGGTTGGGCAGAAGTATTGGGGCGGTGAAAGATATTGACGAAAGTGCGTGATGGAGGCTGGGGTGGGACAGAGGATGTTGCCGACACGTAAGATTCAGTACTACTGCGAGCTTCCAGGGGATTGATGGGAGGAAGCACGGCGGAAAAATGGGGCGAGACCTCAGGGTGTGTCGATTGGGCGGGTGGTGGCGCAAAGCCGCGTGCATTACCACGAGAATCACGAGCGGAAATACCTTGAGACAACTGCGGATGCTGAGAGTTTCCCGATCTGGCCGCGGGACTCATAGGCGGTCGCCGTGAAGGGTCCCGCTCTTCGGCGGCAAGGTAAGATGGCGACGACCAATTTGGTATGCCCGGACCTGACAGGGTAGGGTTGGAATCAAGGGATGCTACGGAATCATGGGTGGACTTTGCGCTGCTGGAGGCTGAATGGGACGCTTCGGGACAACTTGTCGATGGAGAGAGATATGGTGAAGAGGAAGGACCAGCAGAGGTTATGATGGGGAACGGGCCGAACTGAGGTGGGCGCGACAGGGGGGCGGAGTCTGACTGTGGACGTCTTGCCTTTTGGCGCTGATTCTGGATGGGAGAGTTAGCAAGAGTTAAGAAGAGGGGCAGGGACGCACTTGAAACCAGATCTAGAGGTGAGGTGAGGAAATTAACGTTGGTGGAGAATCGATCAAGGATCTAAACGCACCTGGACTTTACGAGCGCTTAAGCCTATTTGGCGGCCGACTTCTTCTCGCATGGCGGTTGTGGGGAATCGGGACTGGGAAGCAGAGATGAAGGATGGGGAAAGGGGGAGTAAGGCAAGAGACGTACTTTTGCTAGAAGGGCATGGAGAACGGCAGATTGATGAGGGGTCGTAAGCGTGCGGGTGCGCTTCTTTTTTGGAGGGACAGCGGCTTGCGGGGCAGAGCGGTCATGCTCGGTCTCATTATCTGCGCCTCCACTCTGGGAGGAATCGGAGCTGGGAGAGGCATGTTCGGCAGCCATATTGGGACGGGAGGGACGCGGTCGTTTGGTTGGGCTGGTGGGTGCCTCTAGCGGGGGGGAGCGGGGGGGACGGATGGGGTCTGGAGAGGGGTGGGCGGGGACAGCGGAGCCGTGTCGTGAGGGGGGGCACTTTGAAGAGATATTAGCGGGCGGAGTAGAGGACATTCAGGAGATAAAATGGGGCAGGTGAATAAACAAATAATGAATGAATGTTTCAGCAGAGCATGGAGGACCTGGGGAAATTAAGGAGTGAGTATTAGGGTCATAGCAGAGAACTTGGCAGGAGGGTAACCTTTTTTTTTTCGAATGGAGTAACGGTAGCTCCGCTGGGTGTTTAGCGCGCGCCGACGAGGACGAGGACAAGGAAGACATTACTATTTGACATTTGCCTGTCAATTCGCTCGTTAAAGTTTAGTTTTCCGGAACGCGCGTCTCAAAATTTTCTGGATTTTCCAAGTTGCTACACGACGCAGCCGAGACGACCCTTCATCAAGTCTTCATTTCGCACTGAAACACGATCGAGAATATTAAACAAGTTTCGAGCACGTGCGGGTTTCATCCTCCGAAACATGTCCTACTTCCTCCCCCACCTCCCCTCCGGATGGCACGTCGACGAGGCCATCAAGTCGGAGGAAGACCGCATCGTCGTCATCCGCTTCGGCCACGACTGGGACTCCCAGTGCATGACCATGGACGAGACCCTCTACGCCGTCGCAGAAAAAGTCCAAAACTTTGCTGTCATCTACCTCGTCGATATCACCGCCGTTCCAGATTTCAACAAGGTGCATCGCCTTTCGTTCCCTCCTGCCACCGCTAAGCGTCGTTTCTAGATGTACGAACTGTACGATCCCTGCACTGTCATGTTCTTTTATCGGTCTGCATCTGCCCTTTTCATCGCCACCGCCCACTTATCGGTCTTGCATAGCAACAAGCACATCATGATCGATCTCGGCACCGGTAACAACAACAAGATGTGTGTCTTTCTACTCTCTGTCCTTTCAGCTGTTGACCTGCGGTTCAGAAACTGGGCCATGGACAACAAACAAGAGGTCAGCCACCCTTTCTCCGAGGTTACCCTTATTTACCCTCATCAGCTCATCGATATTATCGAAACCGTGTACCGCGGTGCCTCCAAGGGACGTGGTCTCGTCGTGTCACCCAAGGGTCGGTCTTCTGTCCCTCATCGCCCGCGTGTTTCTGACGTGGCCTGCCAGACTATTCCACTCGGTACCGATACTAGGCGGTGGTGTGAATTATGTAATATAACTTAGGGCCGGCAATCTCGTGTCCTTGTTGATGTAATCCAATTCAAGTCATTGTTCTCCTCTCCTCGTCAATAATGTCTGCCAGCCCAGCACCATCTTCGCCGTCCTATGTCATGTCTTCCCTTGCGCCTAGCACAGTGGCCTCCTCACCCCCAGACTCCGAGCGCGACACCCGCCAAGTATGTCCCAGCGCACCCGCGTCTCCCCCACTCACCACAGCAAAATGTAGTCTTCGGTAGTCCCAGACGCGACTGAAGACCATGTATGCGCGCCAAATGTGCCTCGATGCATCCCTACTCATGATTCTCTCAGCAGTTCCAAGAGCGATTCGCTCGCCTCGAACGCCTCCTCGAGAAATCCTTCACCTACTCGAACCTCCTCGGTCAGCAAATGGACAAGGAAAAACGTACATCTGCCCTGCGCGCTGCGATGCATGTTGCACCGGCTTCAGATGCCCCAGCTGCAACACGTAAGCGTGCGACCCGTAGACCACAGCGTCGCGTACGAGAAGAGTCCGAGGAAGAGGACGCCCTAGATAAATCCTCGGGGGACAAAGCTGTAAGTACCACACAGGCGTCGGAAGAACAGGCGCCACGTCCCAAGTTTTTACAACCTGCGTTGGTGACGGGGGGAAAGTTGAAAGACTATCAGCTCGAGGGTGTCGAATGGATGGTGTCATTGGACAAGAATGGCGTCTCGGGTATCTTAGGTATGTACCATATCACTCTATATGCATCAGCTTCACGTGCTCTCTAGCTGATGAGATGGGTTTGGGAAAGGTGAGTCGTGTCTCCTCGTCATATTCCGAGGGCCAACATCGCCACAAGACTCTCCAAACGATCGCATTCAATGCCCATCTCCGCGAGTTGGGACATTTCCGGCCCTTTTTGATCGTCTGCCCACTTAGTGTCATTCACAATTGGGTCGACGAATTCCATCGATTTGCCCCTACTGTCGGTTTTCATTCGTCAAATGTGCCCCATAGCCCTCACGACCTCCGTAGATCCCGGTGTGTATGTACCATGGCCCACCTGCTGAACGTGCAACACTTCGACGTACCGTGATGCGCGAGCCGGATGACCACTCCGAAGCGCTCGCTGCGCCTGGGGAACGGATCATGGTCTCGCGTGGCAAAGCCTCAAGGGGTAAAAGTCAAACAGGCAAAGGCAAAACTAAGGCACCCGCGGCCAGTACTCGCAAGAGCGGTCGCGTTAAGCGACGTAGAGTCGATTCAGACGAACATGACCCGTCGGAGGATGACCAAGACGGAGACCAAGACAACGATAACCATAAACGTATACCCTTTGCACGTCATATCCAATCACTTCCCCCTCAGACGAAAGAGACGTTTCCGGTCGTCGTGACCACCTATGAAATGATCATTCGGGATCAGCCCCACTTGTCAAAGTATAATTGGGGATATATTGTCGTTGACGAGGGTCATCGGCTGAAAAATCTCAATTGCAGACTCATTCAGGAGATCAAAAAATACCCGAGCGCTGGGCGCATGATACTGACGGGCACGCCACTCCATGTGCGTCCTTTCGTCTTGGCGTAACGCTTACTGATTTTCGGTAGAACAACCTCGCTGAGCTGTGGTCGCTGCTCAACTTTATTCTTCCGGATATCTTTGATGATTTGGATACCTTTCAGGAATGGTGCGTCGGCACCGTAACCTCGTGTCTCGCTTCTAGTACCGACATGAACTCACGTCAATGTCAGGTTTAATCTCGGCACACTTCAGTCCCGCTTGTCAGCCACACAATCGACCCACCTCATCTCCACGCTCCACGGCATCCTCAAACCGTTTCTCTTGCGTCGCCTCAAGGCTGACGTGGAGGGTCTTCTGCCACCCAAGAAAGAATACGTCATTTATGCACCGCTCAGTGTGAAACAGAGAAATCTATACGACGAGATTGTTGAGGGTCGGATCCGGCGCTTTTTGATTGAAAAAGGCGCCGAAGGTTCGCTTGTGGGAAGGGAAGATGCGGTGGACGTCAATGCACCGAGACGGCTAAGAGGGGACAAGAAGAGAAGGTATGACCTGGATGGAAGTGACAACGAGTATTTTGAACGATTAGAGAAAGGCGAGGCAGAAGATGGAACGAAAATGGCCGAGGAAGACGCGGGAGAGCTTGGGAGACGGCACCGAATGCGGGAGAGTGGTGAGTGTCTCGTGTTTATAACTGGTCGATGCCGACGGTGTATCAGTTAAGGGAGTCAACAATATGCGCCTTCAGAATACGGTGATGCAGTTGCGCAAGGCATGTTCGCATCCGTTGCTGTTTAGGGACCCGACGGAGCCATTACCAGAGACGACGGAGGAGTTGGTTGACGCTAGTGGGAAGATGATGCTGCTTGAGCGCCTACTGGATGAGTTGTTCTACAC
>JBBPMS010000248.1:0-31125 GCA_038090435.1 Phylloporus scabripes | reverse complement strand
TTGTTGCTTCATTCTGCGCCTCTAGAGCGCATCCATTGTGTTGTGTTGATGTGGCTGATGTGGCTTGCTAGTTGTTTACCAGTATTTACTTGAAGCGCACATCTCCCTGCAAGTCCACTCTGAGCCTTCTTGGTTACTCACAGTGGACTGCAGGTACTGTATCTTCACTATTTGCACTCAATATCATTCTTGGTTACTCACAGTGGACTGCAGAGTCGTCCTGAGTTGATCCCAAGCTTGGCTAGTCGCCCTCAGTCTTTTATCATACGCATGGTGCATGTGGCGTGGGATAGAGAGCGATGTTGTGCCCTCTGATGAGATTATAACTCATCACAGCACAATAACTCTTTCAACTACTGTCAATTTTCTGGCTTTTAGACAAGTACACAAATCCTTACCTTGTATAATTTTGACGGGCCAGTAGAAGAGGAATATGGCGTTTTGTAACATTTGCATTGTGCGCATATAAGGCGCATAATGATAGTACACCTTATGCAGACACCACTCCCGGTTCCCGCCCGCCCCGTCCCCGGTCCCCCCCAGCCACTCGACGACGCCGGGCAGGCAGAGTACGACCGCGTGCTCGCTCACTTTGCCGGTGTAGATACCCTCACGGAGGACGAGCGCATGTGGCTCGTGCGTCACCTTTTTCTTTCTTTTTTTTTTGCCTGACTTTTGTGCAGTCATACGAGTGTATCCTCCGCTACATCCGCGCGACGAAACACGACGTCCAGGAGACCATAAAACGCCTCACAGACACCCTCGAATGGCGCCGTGACTTTGGCATTTATTCCATCATCACCGACGCTCACGTCGAGCCAGAGGCCCTCACTGGCAAAGAGTTCCTCTTCGGCTTCGACACGTGCGGCCGGCCTGCCCTCTATATGTATCCCAGCAGGCAAAACACCGCAGAGGGACCCTGCCAGATCCACTTCGTCGTCTGGGTCCTCGAGCGCGCCGTTGACCTCATGGGACCCGGCGTCGAGTACGTCCCCGCTCTCTAACCCCCGCAGCGCACTCACCCCCCCGCACAGGACGATCACGCTCATGATCGACTATGCGGACAAGGCGAAGAACCCCTCGCTCGGCACCGCGCGCACCGTGCTCAACATTTTGCAGACTCACTACCCAGAGCGTCTCGGCACGGCCGTCATCTCCCACCTCCCTTGGCTCCTCCACACGTTTTACAAGCTCATCACCCCATTCATCGACCCCGTCACCCGCGCAAAGATGGTGTTTAACCCCGTCCCAGACGCAGCTGGCCTGTGGCGCTCTGCAGAGGCCCGGGACCAGGCACTCCCTGACGCAAAGCTGTTTGAGCTTGACCAGCTCGTCGAGGACGGCTGGTCTGGCACCGCGCCGTTCACGTATATCCACGACATCTACTGGCCTGCGCTCGTAACCATGGCAGAGACGCGCAGAAAAGACATGCGTCGTGTCTGGCGCGAGCTCGGCGGCACCGTTGGTATCAAAGAGTGGGATGTCAAGGTCGCTGTCCGCGACGGTCTGACTGGCCAAGCAATGTAGATACCATCATTACTGTCGTTACTACAAGTCAAAAAAAAAACTCTTAAATATTAGCATCCTCCGCAGACGGTTCTGGCGTCCCTCCAAGCCGCTCACCGTGCACCCGGAATCGGTACAGACATGTGTACTCTTTCCGCCCCCAGTTGTTCTTGATCACCAGCACTACCACACCAAAGTCTACCCCCAGCTCCTGAATCTCCTCACGCACCGGAAATGTCTGGATGTTCGACGGCGCGTCAATGTCGTATGTAAACGACGCCAGCCGGATAAACGGCTGCCCCTTGCCCAGCGTCCCCGGATACCCGTCCTCATCCTCCCCCGCCTCAGCACGCGCAGCTCGAAACGCCACCACCTTCTCCATGTTCTCCCGTCCCTCCACCAGCCCCCACACCTCCATATCCCGCGGCGCAGTCCGCACATCAAACGCCACCTCCCGCGCAACATGGTCAATCGTGATCTCCGAAATGTACGCCGGGAACGACAGCGCGACCCCGAGCTGCCCAGCGTCCCCGCTCATCGGCCAGCAAAGCCCGCTGTGGATGTCTTGGTGCAGCGCCGTGATTGGTGACCGCCCCATCTCCCGCCCGTGCCCCGTCATCCAGCCTAGCACCGTCCCGCGCACCGTCGTCGGCCGCATCTCCAGCGTCGGCGACGTCAGGCTCGGTATCGGTCGTGCACCCCCACTGTGCAGCGCAAAGTCTGCGCGCGACACAATGTCCTGCGTCATTGACCGCACCACCGCAGTGTCCACTAGGTGCGAGATCAGCCCTGTCATATCCGTGCCATCGCTCGACTTGATCGTTAGACCCCGCCCAGAGCTCATCGCGCTCGACAGCTTCGACCACCACGCGGGTCCGGCCTCTTTGACATTATGCCGCGAGTGCTCGAGCGCCTCCTTGATCCCTCCTTCAACACTGCCCAGTCGCTCTTCAAGTACCTTGAGCTTCTTCCGCGCGTCTTCGTCACTGCTCGGCGCAGGCCGAGGCCCATCGCCAACCGCATCGAGTTGTGCCTGAAGCACATCCAGTTGTCGCTTGACATCCGACAGGCCGTGGCTTGCGGACGCTCGCAGGTGGGTCTCCGCCTCTGAAATCCGTTTCGCCTCTTCCCGGACGCGCGCTTCGAGTGCATAGATCCTATTCACGACTTCTCCGTGCGCACGTGCCTCCAGGTCTTGCTGGGCCCGCGAACGTTCGTGGTCTAGTGAAAGACCAGAAAGCGCAGATTCAATGTTTTGCAACCGCACTGTGAGTTCATCAAGGTTCGTAATTGGCCCTTCTGGCGCGTGGTAAGGCCGAGAGGCACCATCTGGTAACAGCTGGGTTAGTGGATCATACAGGTTGACCCACGCTAGGTAAAAGACGAGTCCCACGACAGCAAGTCGGGTAAGATGTATGAAAGAGCTGGAATCAACCGAGGATATCAACGTGGCAGGCTTGTAAAACAGAATATAAAATGTTGATCCTAGAATGCGCCCAAGTACGAGGAATATGACTGATATGATCCGGACTTGAATTGCGAGCATGTTAAAAAAGAACACTGCAGTTCTGTTCACTAGACGACCGAGGAGGCCGCCGATCGAAAACGTTGCATGGCGAGCATCAGAAGTGTCAATTATCCCATCCACCTCAGGGGGCTCATCGCTCTCTAATATCACCTCCAAACTAGAGGGATTGTCGGCCAAACCGTCCTCGAGGTCGGAATAGAATTTAGATGGCGGAGGTACCGAGGTACGGGGTATGGATGATCGCGAGGGTGGTGGGACAGAGGTGCGTAGCACGGACTCCCGACCAGCAGTTGCAAGCTGTGCAGATGAATGTTGCAGAGACATTAGTCGAGGTGTCATTCACGAGTCACACAAGCTGACCTGTTCACTGCCGACGCTACTCTCTTGGTCGTCCTCAGCCTCATCCAGTTCGACCTCGCCGCCTTTGGATCCCTTCTTTCTTCTTCTCCGCTTGTCGTAGCCAGCAACGGGGAGGGAAGTCAGGGTGCCGGGACCGAGATCCTTCTTCTTTATCCTTCTTCTGCGCTTCTTTCCCTCGTCGGAAATTTGGTCGTCCGACTCTTCCAAGTCGGATACGGAGGGACGATAGGCCTTGTTGTCAAGAGAGATGCGGTTTCGCCTGTTGCTGGAAGTGCTCTTCCTGGAAACAGACTCTTCATCCTCGTGTGTGCGCTGCCGATGCATCTCATCGTATTCGCGTTCTAGTTCCTCGTAGTCGAGGCTAGACTCATTGCCATTGGTCGCAGCAGGGACATCCGAAGGCTCAGTGGACCGCTGTCGGAGATAGAAAGAGGTTGCGGTATTGATGGCACGTTTGGATATGTCCAGGACCTGTTCAAACGGACTTTTTCCGCGCGCACCGTTGTCAAAAGACTGGGACTGGTCTGGTTCGGAGTCGGATACGTGGGTGAGAGCAGAGGCCTGCTTGGAGATGGGTTTTCGATGGGTGAGACGACTCGGAGGAGGAGCGAGGCGACGGCTCGAGGTGGAATGGGTCTCTTTTTCATACTCGACAGAGGTACTGCGGGGTACGCCGAGGTTGGTCTGGGAGCCAGAGGCCCAGGTGGCATTTGGGTTGTTTGGGGGCATGGCAGATGACGCAGCCTGGTTGAATGCGGCCGCGATGTTGACCGAGGTGTCCTTGACGTTCCACTTTTCGGGCTGGAGGGGGTTGTTCAGGGACTGGTCGCGTTTGAGGCGTGCGTATCGGACGAGGGCGGTCTCGTCCTGGGGATCGGATGGATCCAGATTCGACGGTGCGCTTCAAGAGGGTGAGCAAGACGCGTTTAGAGAGGTATTGCGAGGCCTACCCGTACGGTTGCCTGGGCTGAAAGTTGTGTTGGTTGTTGTTCTGGGAAGAAGGTTTGTTGAGAAAAGTATGATGATCGAGACGTCTGCCTTGACCGAGAGGTGTGCCCGAGAAAGACATGTACTAGTACTCACACACCGCGGCCACGTTGTTGCCTCGCGGTGGGCGCGAATTCAGTGCTGCTCGTCGTCGTCGAGGACAAGTTGATATAAACTGTTGTCTCGTATTTGGGTTCCTAAGATACACAATATTGGGGACAACATGTACACTACCAACAATCTAATTCGCTTCACTGTGGACAACAATAAGCACCACCACACACAAGCTACCTCCACACGCACCAAAAAGTAGTCTGGCACCCGCCGCGACACAAGAGGCTCACCCGCTCGTGGTGCAGGGTCGAATTGAAGGCTACAACTGCATAAGCACCAGCCACACAGACGAAACACGACCCACAATGTGTACGATAACTTTTCATCAATCTCCATAATCGCAGCTTGATTACCACATCTATAGCAGTAATTCGGGGCGCTAAAGATCGTCACAACGTTCCGGTCTTGGCCCCAGCTATACCCTGCACGACCATAAGTACGCGTGCACAACGATTCGCGTCCCAACTCACCCTCCATCACCAGCTGGTGGGCCCGCGCCACAAGTGTCAACCCGTTGTTATGATTAAACGCCTCCGAAATGTCCTGCCCAAACGTGTATCCAGCACCGCGAGGTGAAATTCCCCAGCCACACCGATCATCAGGATCAGACCATAGCAAATCACACATCGGTCCTTCGTGAGGCACCTCTTGGACGCGATCGATTGACCGAACATGGTCAAGGGTATCAATCGAGGGTGAGAGTCCACCGTGAAGACAAAATATCTATCGAGTGCTCAGAAAACCAAATCCATGCGCCACAGCAGGGCACTCACTTGGTTATCGATTAGCGCAGTCAAAGGGAGGAAATCGAACAAGTCGGTAAAGAAACGCCACACATTGGCGTTCCCATATTTTCGCAGGCACTCGTCGTAAAACCCATACACCTGCGTGATCTGCCTCGACTCGTGGTTGCCCCGCAAAATCGTGACTCGGTCCCGATACCGCAGTTTCAGCGCGACAAGGAGAGTGACCGTCTCGACCGAATAATATCCACGGTCGACATAGTCACCCATGAAGAGATAATTTGTGTCTGGTGAATTCCCCCCGATCCGGAAGAGCTCAGAGAGGTCATGCTGCGGACGCAAGGATGAGCACGAGACAAACGAACCGATCGACCTAGATCACGCCAAAGAAAGGACACGCACGAATTGACCATGAATATCGCCACAGACGGTCACCGGACACCTGACCGGCTGCACGTTGGATTCCTCCATCAGGATCTCCCTCGTCTTTCAATGTCGGTCAGAGTTGATCTTGTACGGGTCCGCACCACCGCGAATGAGTACTAACCTTGTCGCAGAGTTTCTTTACGTCTGCCTCTGCTAGCTGTTTGCATTGGCTGAGCTGTTCAATCCAGCCGTCGATTTCGTGTTCCATCGTCGTTCAAGTCAACCTTGCTCGTCGTTGGGTCAATGAAGTAAACCCAAGTCACGTGTCACACATCATATCAGAAGCAGTCACAACCTCAATCAATGTCACGCTCGCGCCCTCTGCCATGGCACAATCCGACGCTGTCTACGCAACCGACGAAGTACGTCCTCGTCCTCAACGTGCACAACAACTGACTCCCACCAGTTCGGAAGGCCGTTTATTATCCTCAGAGAACAGGCGAAAAAGACCAGAAGTCATGGCATAGACGCTATTAAGGTCAGCTCGTCCCGCGCACCATCGAACGCGCTCACACCCCCTTCAGTCCCACATCCTCGCAGCGAGGACAGTCGCCAATATCGTCCGCACGTCTCTCGGCCCACGAGGTGCGCTCTCCTTCGCGTTCACAACCAATCCGTATTACATCCATCTCCAGGTCTCGACAAAATCCTCATCTCGCCAGACGGCGACATCACCGTCACAAACGATGGCGCGACCATCCTCGGTCAGATGGAAGTCGAGCATCAGATTGCAAAACTCCTCGTCCAGCTCTCCAAGAGTCAGGACGACGAGATCGGAGACGGCACCACTGGCGTCGTTGGTATGTGTCCACCCCCATCTGAGCACACGCGTTCACGCCCCAGTACAAGTCCTGGCTGGCGCCCTCCTCGAGCAGAGCGAAGCACTCCTCGACCGGGGAGTCCATCCCATCCGCATCGCAGATGGCTTCGACAAGGCTTGCGCAGTGGCCGTCGAACAACTCGACCGCATTTCAGATCGCGTCGACTTCTCGTCCAAAAACAAGGAAAATCTGCTTAAAACGGCCATGACAAGTTTGGGCAGCAAAATGTGCGCATCACCTTCCTTTTTCCGTTCTGGGCTGACTCTGGATCGGCAGTGTCTCAAAAGAGCTTAGGCAATTTGCGCAGATTGCTGTGGATGCAGTTCTGACTGTTGCAGATATTGAACGTCGCGACGTTCCCTTTGACCTCATCAAAGTAGACGGCAAAGTCGGTGGCTCACTCGCTGACACAACCCTCATCAAGGGCGTGCTCATCGACAAGGACATGTCACATCCCCAGATGCCCTCGTCCGTCAAGGATGCTCGCCTCGCGATCCTCACTTGCCCATTCGAGCCACCCCGTCCAAAGACAAAGCACAAACTCGACATCACGTCCGTCGATGAGTACAAGAAACTCAGAGATTATGAAAGGGAAAAGTTCGAAAACATGATCAAGATGGTAAAGGACACCGGTGCCAATCTGGTTATATGTCAGTGGGGCTTTGATGACGAGGCAAATCATCTGTTGATGCAAAACGAGCTGCCTGCTGTGCGGTGGGTTGGCGGACCAGAGATTGAGGTAATGTATCTAATGCATCCAGTCGTCACTCGCGTTGAAATATCCCCCTCAGCTGATTGCCATAGCTACACACGGCCGCATCGTGCCTAGATTCGAGGAACTCACAACAGAAAAACTTGGCAAGGCGGGCATCGTCCGCGAAGTGACTTTTGGCACGACACGTGACAAGATGCTCGTCGTCGAAGATTGTGCTAATACGCGTGCTGTCACCATTTTTGTCCGCGGTTCGAATAAGATGGTACGAGTAAACGTCCCACGTGCTGTGTTTTCTCACCGTTCCTCAGATCGTGGACGAAGCAAAGCGGGCGTTGCATGATGCTATTTGCGCCGTCCGCAATCTGGTTGTGGACAATCGAGTCGTTTATGGTGGAGGTGCCGCCGATATCAGCTGTTCCATTGCCGTTGCAAAGGCTGCCGACGAGGCAAGTGCTCACAAAGTCTGACAATGACCACTTTTTGACATGGTATGCAGATCCCATCGATAGAACAATACGCGATGCGCTCTTTTGCCGCTGCGCTGGATGCCATTCCGCTTGCACTTGCGGAAAACAGTGGTCTCTCCCCGATAGAGACGCTCGCCCATGTTAAAAGTCAGCAAGTGACAGAGAAGAATTCGCATCTGGGAATCGACTGTGCTGGTCAAGATGAGAACGGTACGTTTCATATAACTTCGAAACACGTTCCATACCTACCTTTGCCTGTAGATATGAAGACGCAGTTTGTATATGACCCATTGATCTCAAAGCGACAACAATACTTGCTAGCGACACAGGTGAGTACACTGAAAAAGCTCGAACCAGAAAAAACTGATGCGTCACAGCTTGTGAGGGCGGTTCTCAAGATCGGTAAGCGGTTTCCATTTCTCATCCTGGACCGAGATCAATGTTGTTGCTAGACGATGTCATCGTCGCGGGTGAAGCGTATGAATGATTGCAGCAGCATGGACTGATCTAGATAACACGTAACAACGCATCATGTAATCGTGCAATAGCCAATCCGACCTTCCTCCAGCTTGTCTGGCAACTGTGACTGCCACTGGGACTCTTCGCTTAGTACTAGATCTAATTGAACACAGGTCTCTCCACTGATAAAGTAAACCACACAATAATTCAGCTGCACCCATAAGTTGCACACGACTCGTTATGCATTTTCCGGAGACACCAACTCGGCCTTCAACTTCTTCAACTCCAAGACTGCGGCATCTACGACATCCTTTTCCGCTTTGTTTTCCTTGAGTGCACGGACATGATTACCCTGTTCGAGGATCTTGGCTTCCAGAGCGATCGTTTCTGGTGACTTGAGCCCATCCACCGTCACGTCCACTCCTCCACCGGGGATGGCAGCCTTCTTGACCTTGCGCTTCGACGCGGAAACCTCCTCAATCCCACCAAACTTGGCCTTCCATACTAGTTCCATCTTCTCATCGATCATCTTGAACAGATGTTCCGGCTTCCCGATCTGATGTCCCGCCAAGATGTCCGTGGAAAGCACCTCTGGGACACTCCGTGCCGGTGCACCGAGCTGTTGCAGAATGGCCTCGGAAGTCGAGGGCATGAACGGATAGATCAATACGGATAACAGGTAGATCAAGTTGACTGCGCGCGAGACGACCTGGGCGCAGCGCTGGGGGTTTTCTGTCATCAATGCCTTGTTGAGACCAGAGGCTTGGAGGTATCCGTTCCCACGATTGGAGATGAGCATGACGGTTTGCAGGCCGAGACGAAGCTTCACGCTCTCCATCGCGTCGATATAGTCCTTGAGGAGAGTGTTGACTTCAGAGATGAAGTCGCCATCGAGCGCATCATTAAGGGATAGAGGTCCACCGGCATCACCGCCCTCAGGAATGATGCCATCGTACTGCGACGCCACGAACTTTAAAGCGCGGTTAACAAAGTTTCCAAAGCTATTGGGATCTTGGTGAATACACATCATGAGCAGATGTCAGGGGAATTTTACTTTTTGAGTAAAACATTGTTATTGGCTGCAATCTAAGCAACAGTCAGTAGTGCATCAGTCCCGTGTGGAAAAGAAAGGCGTACACAGTCTGCCCAAGAGAACATCGCGTCTGCAGATTCAGGTCGGGTGGCGAGCAGGTAATACCGCCAGACTGATGCTGGGATGCCGGTCTCCTTGGCGGCAGGTCCAAATACACCACGGCGCTTGCTCTTGGAGAACTTTCCGCCCTCGTAATTGAGGAATTCTAAGACAAACATCGTTAGCCGTTCAGTATCGAGATGAAGAGTGATCCCACCGGTCGTTGATACGTGATGTAGCATCGTCCATTTCCTGCCATCAGCTAGAAGCATGGCAGGGAAATAGACAGTATGGAAGTATACATTATCCTTGCCCATGAACTGGTATAACTTGACATTATCGGGGTTCAACCACCATTGCTGCCAATCAGGGGTATAATTGGCAGTTATACTTGGGTAGCCAATCGGGGCGTCAAACTGCCAGGGCAACATTCAGTTGGCAGCGTGAAAATCGTGCTTAGCCATAATACCGACCCATACATCTAAGGGAAATGTCAGCATTTAGGTGCGTTGGGCAGGCGTGGCGCTTACAAAGAACCTTTCCGTCCATCTCTTTGTCGTCCTCTCTACCCAAATGCGGGATAGGCACGCCCCAGGTTAGATCGCGAGTGACAGGCGTGGGACGCAAACCACCCTTCAAACGTGCGTCAACAATTTCTCCTTCTGTGTTGATCGTGGCATTGGGGGACCATTTTCCGTTCTTATACGACGTCTTAATCCATTCTTCTAGTTGAGGTTGTGCTTTGTCTAGTCTGAAATACATGTGGGAAGACGAGCGGGGAACAACTTGATGAGATTTGTCAATGAGGCATCGGGGTTCCAAAAGATCTATGGCATCTAAAGTGCGGGCACAACCATCGCACTGGTCTCCCCGGGCGTCCTACGGCACGAATTAAAATACCCTCAGTAGTCGAATGAGTCTACTTACGGGGTAATTGCAATGCGGGCATATACCCTCGACATATCGATCAGCCAGGAACCTAGACGATGATTGACAGAGGATGACGATTTGAATGACCACACTTACTTCTTGCAGCCTTCACAGTAAGTTTGATCTTTCACTTGCTTTTCGAGATAATCGTGCTTCCCGAGATTGAGGTATATTGACTGACATATCCTAGGAGACAGGTTAAGTGTTGCGGGTAAAGAGTAAAAGAAAATATAAATTACTCGGTGTGTTGAGGGGTGGAAGTACGTCCGAAGAGATCAAACCTGTTCAAAGCGTTAAATATTAAGACATCAGAGCTTCTTGAGCTTGCCTGATATCAAACCACTCGTAGGTTTCTTTGTGTAGTACATGATACTTATCGCAGAGCTCTCTAGGTGTGATGCCTTCCTTGAGTGCTGCCGTTTCGGTCGCTGTTCCGTATTCGTCTGTTCCGCAGATATAAAGTGTTCGGCGATTCCGCGTCCCTATGATCAAGTTGTGGAGCGTGCAAAGATAAAGTTGTCACACGGGCACTCACTGCTATATCTGTTGTGGTGGTAGTGTGTGAAGCCGGCGAGCATACGGATAGCACAGTATACTCACCTGCTAAATACGTCAGCGCTAAGTACGCTTCCGATAATGTTTCCTGTAAACTTTTTCAAAAAATAAGTTGGTCGCACAAGTGAAAAGACGAACCAAGATGGGGTACATTATTGCAGTAAGGCAAAGCAGAGGTGATCAATATATTGGTTTCACCGTCCTTGGGTAATCTAGCGCGATCCTGAGAGGTGTCCGATAAAGTTACAGAAGCGGTGCTTACATTGTGGATTGTCCAGGATCTGGAATCAATCTAATGACTTGTTCTCTGACTGTCTGCGTCATGTGTGGTGCTTGTCAAGCCGCAGATCTGCCGACTGTCGTGGTTTCTGATGCATTGGCAACTCTGACTCACCCAGCGTTATCGCCCCGATTACTAATCTGTGGAGGCACCCCAATAAAAGATGGTAGCGAATAAGCCCGCTAAACTTAGACAAGTCCTCGTATCACGCTTAGAGAGAGTCGGACCGATAGCTTAGAGGTCAGTATCACCCGTATATGGATTCTAGCGGTCGACAAGCTCTGTGAATCTAGCCCCGTACGTCGAGCCCTTACGACGACTGAAGAGACTGTGTTAGGCACGAATTTGTGGCCAAGATTAGAGTCACATTTGATGGTCGTGTGGACTCCAAAGGGCTGTGGCCCACGCCGAAGAAACGCGGTACGTAACTCGCAGACTTTGCTAATTCAGGAGTCGTGTGCATCGCGTGTTCCTGCTTTATAAAGCTTCCCGCAATACGGTGTCCGCTTGCTATGCCTCCAAGTTTGTAGCCCACCTTTGCAATGCCACTAGACAGAATCATCACGGACCCTATCATATCCACGGAGAATGTTACCTTCTCTCCTTCTCGCTCCCCTACAGAGCACCTCCCTCTCCCTTCCGAAGTTAGCTTGCCGTCAGAGCATGACCCTCTCTTGGGTGCTCCTAGACCCAAGAAACCGTTTTACCGTGCGCGCCCACTATGGTACCCTTCTCTACTCTTAAACCCGTCACGCGGAATGACCTCTATTCAGGCTGGTTCCGTTCGCGTTGTCGGCTTCTCTTACAGTGAGCCGAATACTCTATGCTAGACTTTCTAGTTCACTCATTTGCATTGTCCAGCGTGGAATGACGCTGGCGTCTCGGGTCGAGGTGTTCACCGAGCTCTCATGCAGACAGCTCCATGTTAGTCATTACAACCTCACTTCCATCCCCGACATACATGGCACTGCTTACCCTCCAGTCGATGCGAGCCCAAGCTTCACTTTGTTACGCTTGTCTTCTACACTACCTATGCACTCTCTAGAGGAGTCTCAGGGTGACGGTGTCAGCGAAGGCGATGATCCTCGTGTTATTCCCGGAAAGAAGTGTGTTTCAGATCCTGCTGTACAAGCTAGTGCTGCCAAACTTCAAACCTTCATGACGACTACCATGGGTGTACTGTCAGCGCTCACCACAGGCTGGTGGGGTCGCTTCGGGGAACGTCATGGTCGTACGCGTGTTCTTGCAATATCCTCGTTCGGCTTGTTCCTCACGTACGTGTGCACTCCTACCGGGGAGATCCGATGGAACTCTGATAATATCCCTTAGGGATCTAATCTTCATCCTTGTCTCTACGCCTCATAATCTACTTGCTACTCATTCTCACAAGCTTCTCGTCTTGGCTCCGATTGCGGAGGGCTTACTGGGAGGATGGTCATCATTTAGCAGTGCTAATACGGCCTATATTGCCGATTGCACATCACCTGGTTCCCGTGCCACTATATTTGCACGTTTCACCGGTGTTTTATCCGTCGGTTTAGCCCTCGGGCCTGTAATCGGCGCTTGGTTAATCAGGAACCCGATACCGTTTTTGAAGGTTGGACAGGGTATTCGTTTTCTTGGCTCCAAGACCCTTTCTATGCTAATTCTTCATTCAGATGATCACCCATTGCAGAGCGTTAACTCCGTCTTTTGGGTTGCTATCTGTGGTTCTTTCGTGAATCTTCTGCTCGTGCTCCTCGTATTCCCTGAATCTCTTCCTGCATCTCGTCGGGCGATGAATAGGAAGGGTAAGAATCGTGCCATAGAAGGTTACGAAATGGAAATAACCAGTGAGCCATTAATCTATCTTGTCACGTGATGCGTATAATTGATTGTTGCCGCAGACAAAGACAAGCATACATGGGTTGTCGTCCGCTTCATCAAGAATTTCATTTCGCCTCTTGCCGTATTCTTGCCAGCTGATGTTCCAGTGGCCCGCTCAACTGGGGTGTCCAACAGATCACATACACGCAAAGATTGGAGCCTGACATTCCTGGCATTGTCTTTGTTCACTTATGTTCTTGCTTCGGGCCTCCTTCAAATCAAATACCTCTATGCGGAGCATATCTATGACTGGGGCGCGGAACAGTTGAGTTACTACATCTCGTTTACGGGCGTTATTCGTGCCTTTCACCTTCTGGTCTTCCTACCGTGTGAGTCACGGGAGAACTTCAGTTATCTCGGAAATTTGCTGACGGAAATTACATGTAGTCCTTTTGGCTACATTCAAACCGGTTCGAGCAGCAATGTCGTCAGCTGTTTCAGCACAGCCGAATACCAACGTTCCGAAGGCAAAACCTAAACCCACAAAAAGCCACCTCTTTTCCGAGATTCGCTTCGATCTTCTTGTCATCCGGTGCTCCATGTTTGTTGAGTTTTGCTCTCACGCCTTGGTCGTTATCTCTCCGCTTCCCTCTAACAACACGTCCACATGGTGGTCCCAATTGATCTTTGTCGGAGCTTCTTCATTGGCCGGTGCTGGTGCTGGAGTGATGCCTACTATTCAGAGCATGGCTCTATGTACTCTTCAGGGTCGCAAGCTAGCAGCACACAAGGATGAAATTGCGCGATCGCACGGTGGCGCGGAGAGGGTTCTTGCGGAGCAAGACACTGTGCCCGAATCAGGTCAATTGTTTGGCGCCATCGCTGTTGTTCAGTCCATTGGCCATGCTATCGGGGTGTGTTTTTTTGGCCTAGCCTGGAGGACTCTGGCCCTAACCCATTCATTAGCCCATAATCTTTGCGGCGATGTATAGCACCACAGTCGCCTCGCATCCCAAAGCGATCTTCACGACAGCTGCGGTACTTGTTATAGCTGCCATTGTCTTTACCGCGCTCGTCAGACCGGATGTCAGTTTGTCTATGCTGAAGAACAAACGGAGGAAGGCGAAATCCGTTGTGGCTTCCGGACGCGGAGTTGAAGGGCCGAGGGGTCGCTCGAGAGTGAGCAAAGACCTTCGAGGTGGTTCAGCAAGCTCTTCTGGCACCTCGAGATACGACGGAAGTGTGTCTACTGGAAGAACAACAATCGCTGGTAGTTCTCGGAATGTGTAAACGCACTTGGTATAGCTAGGGAGATATTTTGTATTCACTAATTTGCTATGTATGATTTGGACATGCTGTCTTGACGAACGTTTCTTGAGTCATTAGACCTCTCAACCTCATGGTATGAACTAGTCAGGCTAAAGTAAAACCGTTGTCAGTCCTATTTACAAAAGCGTCATTACACATCACGGAGGTAACAACACAGTTCCACGTTCACCGAGAACTAGATCCTCCATATCCAGTACTCGTTCTGAGAGGGCCCATATTAGAAGGTCCCTCCCGTCGGTCACTGTCCCCATATAAGCTTGCCCGACGCCGCGTGGTTCTAAAACGCGACTCGGAGCGCTCCCAGTCATATGCTCGCGGGGCCGACTGGCTTCGATTGAGTAAACTGCCCCCCAACGCACCAAGGGCAGCGCCCGTCCAGAATCCAGGACGCCAGCCCTCGGCAGCAGACGGGTCTTTGGTATATGGCGGGGGCGGGCCCTGGAAGTCACCAGGAAAGTGTCTATATCCGGGTCTCCCGTCGTCGTCGGGCCCGGGGTACGTTGGCGGAGGGACCCGTCGCGTGTTGCCAGTGGGCGGGTAGCTCCGACGCAGGCAAGAGTACACTAGATTATACAAGATGATGGCCAGGACTGCAAACCAGACGAACATGAAGAGAATGCCGGACATGTCCAGTTCTGGGCCGAGTAAGTCTGGGTGCCTGGCAGATCAGTTTGGGACGCACTGCTAAAGAAGTTTGAGACGCCGAGCGACGGCCAGCTGAAAGAATCGTCTCTGAGTGAGTGAGGAAGCTGCACGAGATGATACTCGAGCGAGCAGGACCCTGTCGTAGAGGTGAACATCGGAAATACTGAGGAACAGTGTGGCGACTGACCTTTCATCACGTAGGGATCACCTGGGCCGTTCCAACCCTCACACGACACCTCTACTCTTCCGAACCGCAAAGAGGAAGGTAGATCGGCTTCACACTGTCATGATAATGAGACCTCAAATAAAAGTCT
Organism: Phylloporus scabripes; assembly: GCA_038090435.1. Classification (NCBI taxonomy): domain Eukaryota; kingdom Fungi; phylum Basidiomycota; class Agaricomycetes; order Boletales; family Boletaceae; genus Phylloporus; species Phylloporus scabripes. The sequence continues at coordinate 16,008 of JBBPMS010000248.1, read as the reverse complement.
GGGGACCGCTTGGTCCTGTCACTTGCCTTCCAGTCGACATTGATGCCTGAACCACCGATATTCCTACAACGCACAACCTCAGGCTGGTACGTGGCGCACGGTTTCCCAAGGCATACCAACTGAGTGATTGGGGCGGTTCTCCTAGCGGAAGTGAGGGAATCCTTGTAGAAGGTGATTGCGGGAATGCTCTCGAGAGCTATCCGCGACATTACTCTATGGGAAATCTTCAAGGTGACGAACGGACACGTTCACTGTTGTTATTACGTAATATACAGCTCACGCAGGACAACCAGGGCAGATACCCCCGCTGCAGCCCCAGCAGCTAGCGACGCCAATCCCCCATGTCCGTAGGATGAGCGAGATGACGCTGACAACACCTTCCCCCAATACGAATCCACTGGCGACTATGATGAGACGGATATCTGTACCACCAGTCTTCGCGACCCTTCGGTGGTACCAGTACTCTATCAATCCACCAATGAGGCGCGCCAGTGAAAAAGATGGTGTATTCAGGAAGCCGATCGCAAACGCGATACCGGATGGGATCCACCTGGCATGCGGTAGACCACGATGCACAGCCACGAGCTTGACACCCGCGACAACCGAAAACAGAATGGCAAATATTAGCATGAACAAGCCAGTTTTTTCTGGCAGCTGTCCATTGCCTGTTGTCCCTCATGTCATTAATTGTGCTGAGCCATGTTTAAATCCATATGACGTACGAAGCAAACGTGCAAGGCCGAGCCATACATATGCAGATGGTGCCGGGAAGGATGGACCAGGTATGCTGTAAGCTCGCTGATACAGGTCGTAGGCCGATGCAGACACTATAATGGACAGTGATGACCCAATCAACTGACCATAAAACTGGGCTCTCGGAGAGGCATGAAGGAGATGTCCCGTCTTAAGGTCTTGCATGAGATCTGCAGCCCTTGATGCAATTATATCAGGCCGTGTTTCAAGAAGACGAATCTGATAAAACCTACTCTGTTGCGCCTGCCTCGGCCACCCCACCTGCAATTATGTTCGCCACAACATTTCCAGGTTGTATCCAGGCAAAGAGAAGTTGAGAGACTTTACCCAATCCGCTCACGGGGTTTAGGTCAGTCTCTCCCAGCGCTCGGACCCTAGAGAGTGTCAAAGGAGAACATGCAAGGATGTCATACACTTACCCTAGTATGCTCAATAGACCACCGACAGCGAACCCTACCAACGTCGCCCACGGTTTGATGCCTTCGTCTCCGAAGACTACCCAGACCAACAGAGTTCCTACTATCACGCTTGATACCAGGCCGCTCACAACCCAGCGAGTTGGAACAAGCCTATCAGGCGTTTCCATGTCATGATCTTCTTCTGGTGGTGCGTTTTCATCTTTTGAGGCAAAAAGAAGCATCTTTGTGATAGAGGACCGCACGATTGGAAGGAGAGAAACGAAGGAATCTGCACACATTGTTGCCAGAGCAACCCAGAGGATCCAACCTCTACCACCTGTGGACATGTCGCCTACTGGTCCTGGTGCCCACCCAGCATGCTTGGAGAGAGGCGACAAAAATGCCCAACCAACAATCATTCCCTGCATGAACAATCAGATTCCCGTGTCAACCAAATCTTCAATAGATAAGTAACATACCAAGTTCATGCTCAACGTCGTAGGGAAGCCCATGATGATACCTTTCTAGAGTAAGGACTTAAAACACCCACCTACAGGAACAACACGCACCTTGGCCAACATACGAAAGACTGGGAGTAAATGACCACAACCATTCGCGAGCGAGGTATTTCCCAAAAAGTGGTATAGAGAATACGATTGGGAAAAAGTATGCTGAAAGCTGGAAAAGATGAGAGATACCAAAACGAGACCAAGGATGAACAAACCGTCATCGTAGCGGAGGCCAAAAAACTATATACAAGGTCCATCCAGCCTTCTTCCTGAACCAGCTCGCGTTCACTAATACTCTCTGTGTCGTCTACAATATCCCGGACGTCATCATCGACGGCAGTTTGGCTAGGGATCTCTTCTGAATCGAGAGCCCTATATCCAGAACGGCGACGGAAGGATGTTTCGGGAGGCGGGAGTTGGTGAAGAACGGAGACCAACTGTGCCGTTGCAGTCCCCGAAGGGAAAGGGAGTTGCTCTTCGATAATCTGCGTACTGCGTCGACGACGGACTTATGCAGTATAAAGGGTGTGCGTACCACTTGCTTTCGTATTGGGGGAGAGAGGAATACCCCAAAGAATGCAATCGAACATGACCAACCGACAGCTGCAGCCCAGGACAGATGAATTGGTGAGCTTCCGTCTTGTTCTTCGTCTAGCAAACCGAGAGCTGGAACTATACCAACAAACCCAGCCGCTAATGGCATCTAACACAAGCTCATGGTGAGTTTGAGATGGTCCCAGAGGGGGTACTCACAGTCCCTGTGGCGACTGCTGTCGTTTGTACCACAACTATTTCTTGAGGAGAAAGTGGAACTGGAAGCAACTTGGAGACCAAAAATCCAATGAGGGCTGATTGCAGCGACATCCTTGATCATGTGGTCAACACCGTGTGACAGGCATGTTACTGTACAGAGAACGTACATGCTGATCCATCCTGTTTGAAGGCCAAAGTAAAGATTGGTGAAGCATAGCAAACAGCCGATGAAAAGCCCAATTGTGACTGCGGAGAACTGCGGACAGTTTCACCGCAACTCGGGAGAAAGTTCATCGAAACACGAACTGTGAACTCGGGATGCGAGGACGGGCTATCCTCGCCAAGAAGACGTGCTCTTGGAAAAGTATGAGGAACGGGTCCCAAAGAATGGCACAGATGCATTACCTGATCCAACATTTGAGACCCATGACTAGTGACCGTCAGAGTCTAAGATTCTGACACGTTCTTTGAGTGAGTCCAGTACCACAACGAATACAGTTGAGGCTTGACGCAGTACACCCCTGACTCAGCAAACCAGTGGTGGCAGTGTTCATACACGTGACACGAATTAGGTAATCTGGACCGATACTGCCAATCCAACACCGAGTCCCCTTGTCCCTGCCACCGACAGTGACGACGACGTCGAGCTCATCGTCGACGATAACGGCGACCCCTCTCCAGCCATCCCCGCCGCTACTTATCCTCGGTTTATGGGTCGCGACGTTGCCCAGACTCTCAGTCAGTGTCTCTGATTCTGTCATTTTTCTCTCCCTTTGTCGCCATGGATGGCGTGGATTCTTCGTATGAACATGCCAACGCGGTCGCGGGCCCGTCTTCAATTACCCAGGATGCTCCCATCATATTCCTCCCTCCTTCTACGAGTATGGTCCTATCTCTTGCTACATGCCTCATCTGATCGTCTTTCTGAACAGCTCTTCCTCAACCTGAATGTTTTCTCTCCAGCACCCAAGATCTCCTCGCCCGCTTCCACCTCCATGCCGTATATAACAAGCATGTTCGCGTCCCTCCCGAGCCCTCCGTCCCTCCACTCCCCGCTCCCGCACAGCCAAATCTCCCGCTCCCACCCGACCTAGATGAGAAGAAAAAGAAGAACTCTTACCGTCACCTTATTAAAAGCCTTCCCGGAAAGCACTCCATGAAGAAGGATGACTACTTGACGACCATCATGCAGGTCCCTCCGAAACAGCACATACCCATAGTGCAGTTTGATGCGAAAACCCAAATGGAAGCTTTCACCGTCTCTGCTGAAGGACTAAAAGGGGTCTGTCTTGTCCTATGTATACAACCGACTATGAACATTGTTCTCATTCATTTGGTCACAGTGGAATGCAGGAGCCCTTATCCTGGAGTCTGCGCAAGCCCGGGAAGATCGCAAAAAGCGCGTCAGTATCACTTCCTCACCTTTTAAATTCTGGCCACGTGCCTTATGATGCACTTGATCTTTACAGAAAGAACTAAAAAAGCTCGCTCGCGCCCAAGCACCGGGACTTCCTCCAGGACCGCTACCTGGTTCCCAAACCGCTTTACCCCAATCTCAGCTTGCTCCTTCACATCCAATGCCTTCATCCACTCAACCACAACCTAGTACGTCACAAATACCACAGGCAAAGCCACGCGTTGCACCTGTATCCATACCTCCCGCGGGGTCAGTCGGCCAGTCAACATCCACTCCCACGAGTGCTACGCCCCGCTCAGCCGTGCCAACGTCTGCAATCTCTCAGCGATCCAGCATTCCCATGCCTGGTAGAGGTCAGAAGCGCGAACTTGAGGAGGCTGCGACACAGCCACCGACACCCGCCTCCCTGTCCCCCAATGTGCCAATCGGAGTTGTAGGTGCTCGTGCGGGGATAGGAAATGTGCGACCTCGCCCTATAAAGAAGCAACGGATGGTGAGTTCTGTTTTCCTCTCTTCCTGGGTTTCCCATCGTTTCCAAAATTCCTGTTCATCCCTGTACCTCACATTCTCTCATATAGGATATACAGGGCCAGTCCAGAGAGGTACTGGTCCAACAGCCTACTCCACAAGGCTCATAACTCGATCCATCGTCTCGCTTTTGCGGTTTACCCGACTTCCCATGTGGACCGTCGTGACCTGGCATGCCAGTAGGCTTACAGTTGTCACATGCATTTTTGCATGCTTCCGCAATTTTGATCTGGCGGTAGGGTTTGGGCATGCGACACCACATCTATCTTTCACTGCTTCTATACGTGGCAATAGAAGTCAGTTACTGAGATTCTAGGTTGGGCCTCCCGTGTACAATCAGCTGTTGTACAGTTGCTGTTCAGTACCATCCATTCTCGTGTCTTTCGTTCGCCACCAATCATTGACGACCATCCTTGTCTTATTTGTGCCTCTATCCACTCGCATTAACAATCTTCGCCTACAACAAACCCACTGCGCCGCAGTTACACTATAAATTCTCGCTCGCATTCACATTTGCTGTCAAGTTCACCAACATGTCATTGATGGATTCAATCATGCATTATCATTTATAACTATTTTCTCTTAATGATTCACACTCGAGGCATGGACTACATACCTGAAATGAGACATACAAATTTCCTTCGCATGGTGGGAAGTGGGCATGGGAGTGAGCGCATGTAAGTTGAGATGAAATGGAGAGATCCGATCGTATTTTGACAGCGGTGCAATGCAATCGCAGCACTGCGTCTCTCAGCATTTCCCTTTGGTCATGGACTTGGCGATGAAGGCGGCTATTTTGTGCTTGCACCGAAAAGACCGATATCTATATCTGACACATTGATTCATCAGCGACCATCAAAAAATAGTCCATTGATCCCAAAATCCCTCCGTGCCGTTGGTCTCAGATGCGCACTCATCTATGCCAAGCAGCCTCGCAACGAGGCTGTAAATTTCGACATTCTGAAATGGTGGCAACACACATCCGCGAGGCCGATCGATTTCCCTCGGGAATTGTTTCCTTATATTCTCGGTAAAGGGCCCTTGAGAGATGAAGATGGCACGCATTCAAGGTTCATCGTTATCGCAGCCGTGATTCTATTGTGGTGGAACATGTCAGTTTAGATTGGAAATATGTTTTTAACCAAACACACCCCAATAGACACCAGGCTCCCATTTTCAGCACGATCGGTCAACGCATAGCATTCTGGGGGTAACCCAAATCGGTGCAAATCGTTGGCTAGGGGAACGGTCATACCATTCTGCCACTGTCGGAACCATACTGACTGGATTGGAGTTACTGCGGGTATGTATCAGTGGCACAAACATCGAATTTCCCAGAATCAGATGCAAGAACGAGGCTAAACGAGACCCCAGTGGTGTTGACACCAGATTCAAACCAAAGAGGAGGGCCAGCCTGTCCTGAAAGTCAATGCATTTGTTCAGAGGTATATGATGGTATGACTGCCGACGGGTTCAACACCTGCGCAAGCTGGCCAACCTTGTTCCGAAGCGTCCTGTTCGTGACATAAGATATTGTCCATATACACCGTTTCCCATGGGCTAGTGTCTTCCATTCCGCGATCGCTCACAACAGTATATCTACAATCTGAGACAGGTTGCGTTCATCATGGAGGCTTTGGACAAGGATGTCAGCAAAACTTGAAATGACTGGAAGGGTTTCCTAGAGGAAGCTTAGCATGATGACAAGACGAAACAAAGGGTACTTTCATTCACGCGCGCAGACTTTGGAACGGCTACATGACCAGCCCGATCGAGCGTTGGCTCATATACTAGTAAACGCGGAAGCCAACCAGAGTAAACAAGAGTGAGGAGCAGAGGAAGGAGCATTTCCAACCTAGGATTAGCTGCGGCCCTTATCCCATGGGTAGGTCTATCCATTCCGACACCTGCGCAACCTTATCCTCGGGCAAATAATGGAGCTAGCAGTGCAATGGTGAAAGACAGATCAGATCATCAGAACTTGGCAAAATTCGGAGGAAGATACCGACCATATGTGGTACATGATACCCTGGTCAGACACCAGAGTAGTTACACCCGCACCAGGCCTGATGGTAGAGATGATGAATCAATGCTATTGAAGTAGTGCGACAACGGAAAACGTACCACACGAGGTTCGCAGTACAGAGCCCGGCCCTTTCAAGCTAGACGAGGAGGCAGATACGGTAGCGTGGGTGGCTTAGGTAACGTCCAACTGCGCAGTAGGGTGCCGACTCACAGGTTCACCAAGCCACCAGCGAACTTCGCCTGCTCCTGGTTGATTGTTGACAAAAGTAGAACCATGTTGCAGATCATGGAAATTCTAGAGGGAACGATGGTCAGTTACTGAAATAGATGTATTCCACTTAGATGTTTGTACAGGGGAAAGAAAAGCGTTAGCGCAGCGACTTGCTCACGTGCAACAACGCCATGTGATTCCGCATATAAGCCAGTTCTATCTTATATGCATTGTCGGTGACAACGGGACCGGAAAATTAGGAAGCAAAACGCATTGTGAATGAAACCGTGACGGGAAACCATATGGTATAGAAACATACAAGAGTGTCCAGTGATTACTTTTAGGCAGCTGGATACTTTATTGTTCCGGGGTTGGAGGGACTCACTGGAAGGTCAGTGTCTGGGGACGAGGAACTGGTCATTCAATTACGTGGCGGACGACGAGAAAGCTGTGGGTATGACGAGATATTAGTCAACGAAGTAGTTGCAATGTGGAAGAGCGACTATCTCGCTACCTTTGACAGGTGAAACGATGGAGAAAATGGGTAAGGCCACGACAACTTACCGGAAATATCGGTTCCATGTATTCCACATAGCTGCCCTTCTTGCTGATGTTTGTCAGGTGGGGTGTAAGTCCTCTGAGTAAGTAGTCTGGTCTGAACGAGGCAAGTATCAGTACTGGCAAGCAGTCAAGGAACTGGGTACACACCTAAGTCCATCGAAGGATACGAGTACGACAGTCCTCTGGAAAAGATGGGTACCATTTGCCAATAAATTCGAGCGTGAGGTTGAACGGGGGTTCAACAAAGGCCCTCCTAGGCTGGATTCGACCAAGAACAGTGCAAAAACAACGGAAAGGGATGCAGTCAATGCGATTGACGTCCAGTAAGTTCGATGGCCAAAGTTCAGCCCATTCGCACCGCTTGTTTGTTGCATACGGTAGAAACTGGCAACTACACGCATTGGGTCAGTAGTCGCCGCATGGATACGATCGAATACACAACTCAGCCAGCAGCTTCGACCAACTGGCAGCTCCTTGATCGCGACCTCGCACGGGCCACATCAGCGTCGACCTGCCTGACTTTTCCTCCTGACAAGTAAAATGTCTGTTTTAAAATTTATTGTTTCCCTATCAGAGGCAGGGGGAGAATCGCGCAGCGCAAAGCGCATTATTATTCATCCAGACAACTTTAGAACCCTGAGGTTGTACTCTGGCGACGTGGTTGCCTTATCGCAGGTAGATGACGGCAGCTCGAAAAAGGTAAGAAACAGCGACGTTGATGTGCTTGGCTGCTACCATCATGTTGTTTCCTTCCCTCTCTTGTGACAGGACTTTGCAGTTGGGATCTTGTGGCCATGTATAGATGTCTCACAAGATGGCAAGTACAGAGTACTGCGTCGTGGGATGGCTAAACTTGACTTCTGTTCATGTTTGTTTCTTCATTTCAGTCGTCTTGTTATCGCCTTCTCTGCTCTTCACTGCGCGCCTTGAAGAGGGTGACCAGGTCCGACTTTTCCCCTTGCAAGGTAAAGGCGTCAACTACCACAACTTGTCAGTGCCATCATTGCGTAACGCCCAACAAGCTGGATACGTTCGTCTGCGGGAAATTTCTGGGCCTACCAGGGGAATTCGGGCCAACACTCCTGACTCGAGGAAGCAGAGAGACTGGCTTACAATCTTTTTGCGTGAGCACATTGGTATGTGATGCTTACCACGGCTGGTGTGGTGCCTAACCCTTCTAAATGGATTCGATTTAGTTGGGCTAAAATACATCACACCTTCCCAGATCGTGGAGGTTTTTTATGAAACTAGACCCCGACGATTCTGTGTTGATTCCATCTCGGTGCGGTCACCTGTTGAGGGCGACCCTGTTACTTCTATTACCGAAGATGTCAATTCACTTTCCTTGCATTCTGAAGCCCTTTTGTGGACGACTGGGTGGGATACGTCGGTCTGCATCTTGGAGAATAACACTGAACGCCAGGTTGATTATCCGCACAAGGTATGCTGTCAGGGACACGCTCTCGCAATCTTGTTGACGCTGCTCACGCGTACTCATACCCTTTAAGCTGGACATCGAGACCCTTCAGCAAACAGCACCAACTGATGCTTATGCCAAGGTTGGAGGGCTCGATAAAACCATTGCGGAGATACGTGATTTAATCGAGATTCCTCTTACTAGACCCGAGCTGTTTGCGCATTTTGGTGAGTCAAATGTCGGAAGTACTCACAATTCAGCTTATCCTCGATGATGATTTTAGGTCTAAGGCCACCACGGGGCATCTTACTCCATGGTCCCCCTGGAACTGGAAAGACGCATCTGGCACGTGCTATCGCTGCTTCTACGAGATCTTCTGTCATCATCATCAATGGTCCCGAGTTATCATCAGCATATCATGGAGAGACCGAATCGCGACTGCGAGAGGTCTTTCGAAATGCGCAGGCAAAAAGTCCGTGCATCGTTGTTCTGGATGAAATTGATGCATTGGTCCCACGGCGCGAGGATGGTGCGGGCGGAGAGGTTGAAAAGCGAGTGGTTGCAACTTTGCTGACAATAATGGACGGAGTGGAAGATGAAGGAACAATTGAAAGAGTTGTAGTTATCGGAACAACGAACCGACCAAATGCAATTGACCCGGCACTTCGGCGGCCGGGCAGATTTGACAGAGAATTTGAGATTAGTGAGTTCAGACACATTCTCATCGCTATGTGGACAATGAAATATTTGCTTTTGTGGTGTGTCAGGTGTACCGGATGCAGAAGCACGTCTGGCAATCTTGGAAGTCCTACTTTCCAAGTCCCCTCATTCCATTCCAAGGGGTGATCTGCGTGATCTCGCAAGTCGTGCCCATGGGTATGTCGGAGCTGACTTGAGCGCAGTCGTTCGCGAAGCCGGTACACTTGCCATCAAACGATCGATGAACGAAGATATACCCTTGGGTACAGGCGAATCGGGGACTCCTCCTTCTTTGAATCTTACCATTGCGGATCTCTCCAACGCATTGCCAGCTGTTCGTCCCTCTGCCATGCGCTCCGTCTTCCTGGATACACCACCTGTCAGATATGCCGATATCGGGGGCCAAGCAGGTGCTATACAAAAATTGCGCGAAGCCGTTGAGTGGCCCCTTCTTCATCCAGAAGCTTTCGAGAGACTGGGGGTGCGACCACCCAAGGGCCTTCTTCTCTATGGGCCGCCTGGTTGTAGCAAAACAGTCCTTGCACGTGCTTGTGCAACAGAAAGTGGGGTCAACTTTGTAGCTGTCAAAGGACCCGAGGCAGGTGACCAGAGTCGTCTTCAGATTAATTCTAATTTCGTCTCCAGCTTCTGAGCAAGTACGTCGGAGAATCGGAAAGAGCAGTGCGTGAGATATTTAGGAAAGCCCGCGCGGCCTCACCATCCATCGTATTCTTTGTTTGTCTCTCTTCCATATGGTGCATCACTGTTGACTAAGAGTCGTTGTGGTAGGATGAGATTGATGCACTTGGTACCTCTCGATCGGACTCGGAAGGAGGTGTATCACCCCATGAGGGCGTGCTAACCAGCTTGCTGAACGAGATGGATGGCGTTCAGGAACTGATTGGTGTTACCATTATCGCAGCTACCAATAGACCTGATGTTATGGTGAGATTATCCTCCGCACAATTCTATGTTCTTTACCTAAACGCTATATCATTCTTCGAGGATCCTGCGTTGATGCGACCTGGGCGCCTTGATCGGATCTTGTTCATCGGCCCGCCCGACCAGGAAGGCAGGGAAGAAATTCTGCGCATTCGGACAAGGAAGATGAGGATTGAACCTGCGTTTGATGTTACGAAGATTGCCTCCACGGTTCGTATCAATGTTATGGTCCTGCTTCTTTCTGACCGACGTCGCTAGACGGATGGTTGTAGTGGAGCTGAAATTTCAGCACTCTGTCAAGAAGCTGCATTGTTGACCATGCGAAAAGATATTAATGCGTCCTATGTGAGGCGTTTCTTTCAAGACTGCTGGATTTCTTATGGCATTCGTCAGGTGCCGCAAACGGCTTTCGAAGAGGCCGCAAAATCGATTCGGAGGCAAATCACACCTGACATGATGAGCAAGTACTATGAGTGGAGTGAAAAATATGGATTGAAGAGTGTGTAACGTGGGGTTCCTGTCCACCAAAATCGTATAGTGTGGGGTCGCTAGAAAAGATGGGTGCAGTCGGTAAATTGGAGCGCGAGTCTAGTCTCCTTTCCTAGATGCGACCAAGAATTACGCAAGAAAAGAGCGGGATGCGGTCGCTCATTCGCACCACTTGCTTGCTGTTGGAGGTAGAAAAGCACAAGCTTGCACAAATATTAGCATCAAGTATATACATCGAATACGTTCTGCTCCTTTATTGATTGTCACGTAAATTTCATCAATACTTTGCAACAACTTCGTCAGCAGCTTCGACCAACAGCTTCTCGGTTGCAGCCTCGCGTGAAGAGTGGCCTGCATCAGGAACAATAGTAAACTTGAAGAATGTCGAATCTTTGGCTTCCCAGACCGTTTTGAGTGCCCAAGCCGTCGTCGCCTAGTCAGGTTAATTTAAGGAAGGAAGGGATGCATGGAACAACATACAGGGCAAACAACATCGTATCGTCCTTGTACGACAATCGTAGGTATGTGTCGACTACACATCTATATCAGCAAGGGTGAGCAATCGGAGACAGTTCTACTTGCATCTTAGCAATACTCTGTTCCTCTAAGAGTTGGCCGTCGCGCATAAACCCCTAACGGACGTAATCAGTGACACTGAACTGCAGAAAACAATATCCAGACAGACTTCATGGACGAAATAATGATTTTCAATACGTGCAAAGGCGCTATCCATGCAATAAGACAAAAGGTTCGCAATCGTCAGGAGGAAGGAACGCACAGCGCAAACAAATCTTGCTCTGCACGCTGGATCATCTCTTCACTGACATATAACTTGGAGGTAGCCATCCTATGTGTCGATGGACCATACTTATTGAAACACACATAGGCGTCGAAAAAAAAACACTAACTCCCATCTAGACCACGCTTTTGCAGCCAGTAGCCTTGTCTTCTCTTCTGGTGAATTGAGAAGTGCATGGTACGCTCTCACCAAGTCGTATCTTTCTGAAGGATCCACAAGCGAAATGTAACGGTCCCTAGACCCGGTTCATAGGATTTCGGAGTCGACGAATGAAAGCATGAGTAGAATGAGCTCAAAGTCAACGCATGAGGTCAATCGTAGAGAGAACCAACCATTCTTCTGGGAAGAGATGGGAAGCACCATCTTGATAGAAGAATTTGAGCTCGCTGGAAGCACTCAGATTCCTCATGAAAAAGGATGAAAGATCCGCAAACCTCTTCCGGAGAGTGAAAATTCCACTATATTCACGTCATGAGCACAAGTTACAGTTACCAACACGGGGATGGAATCACCGCAAGACAAGACTCTTCACGCTTGTTGGGTGAGTCTAAGTGCGAAGCTTATGTCAAAGGACACAGCAATTGTCGATCGTGCTAACCTGAGCGTATGCTAGCGCAAGTGTCGAGCCCTACCAGCAAGTTCAATGAACCTGGAGTCTCGTGGGTCAGCAAACAGGAGAACGTACCCAGCTACCACCGAATACGTGCCATTGCTTAATTTTAAGTTTCTCGCGAAGGCGTTCGATGTCTTCAACGAGATCCTGAGTGGTGTTGAATTCAGTGGAAGCACTCCTGCGTCATCGATCAATACGCCATATCTGCTCTTACAAGATGAACGAGAACGAACGGAGTCGATTTGCCAGCACCACGCTGGTCGAAAAGGACAATCTAGTTCGGAGGACTCAGTAAGGGTGTAAACAAAGACAAGTGTACAAACCTTGTATTTCACTGGGTTGAAAAACTGCCTGTCCTTGGGATCTACCCCGCCGCCAGGGCCCCCATGAAGAAATACGACTATAAAGAGGCCATCAATACTCCAGGTGCTACAGATGGAACACACTGGGAACATACCTGGGGCACCGTCCTCGTTTCCGCTGATTTCATAACTACGGCGAAGTTTCCGTGATGCATGAGTGCAAGCAGAATGGATGACATCGCTAGACGAACTAAAGCGAGTGGGTGACCTTCGGCGATGCCCACACCTCAAGCCTGCCTTGCTCGTACGGTTCAATTGGAGGATACATTGTGCTGCTGGATGAGAGTTGCGACCACGATCGTGTAATCAGAGATACCGATGGATGTCCACGACTGTAAATGGCAAGTCGAGTTGGCTGGGTCCCAAGCCTGGACGATATTAAACGGAGACTATACATGGCCTCTTCCAGCGGATGCAAGCTCCACACCAAACTAGTTCGTCCACAAACGTAAATGTGGCTGTTCAATGCGTACTGTACTACAACGTAGTGCCAGATAGTCGTCAACCAGTCTAATGTTAGTTTGAGCCCAGTAGGCGCCACATAGCTGCGCCACTACGTTGAACTGAATCCACCAACATCGAACCAAACGGGTCCTCAGTGGGCCAGACTTAGTCGGCCAATTATGGGACTTCCTCTGCCAGATGAACTGGTCGGGCTGACCTTCAACTACCTTGATATCCCTTCTCTTTTGATATGTATGCAAGTGAGTTTATGCATGTGGCGTTGGTTGTGCTCCCCACTCACTCGCCTTTTGTTAAAAGGTTTGCAAGTTATTCCATTCTATCGTCTCGGGGAGCACCCTACTATGCTACAAGATCGAATTGTTCGCGTCCCACATGGAAGATAACGAACTCTCGCCCATAGATCTTGTCACTCGGTTCAACCTCCTACGAGAGCGTAACCGGGTTTGGAACAGTATGGAATGGCCCTCGTCTGGCTTGGTCCCCATGCGTGATAGTTACTGGGAGTTTTCATGCGGTGTACTTGCACAGGCGTCCCACCAAAACGAAGTTTTCTTTGTTCAGCTACCATGCAAGCTCAAGGGCATTGCGGAAAAGAGCTGGTCTGCCCCGTTCGATTTCGCAATACGTGGCTTCACGTTCGACAACTGCCAAGACCTTATTGTCCTAGTTGAACTAGTCGGAAGTTTGTGAGTGCTAATGTCTTATGTGTACGTCCAATAACCGACCTGTCGTTAGTCCGGAAATATCCTGTAAGGTTCATTTACGGACTCTTTCTGGGAGCCATCATCCCAGTGCTGACATGCCACAAATAACACATGAGCTGGGGAGAATGCAAGCCGAGTTCACCTTCCTGATGCAGATCTGTGGCAATCACATTGCCATCCTCTTTTGTGACCAACTCGATCCGTCATCCCAAAGTTTCTTTGCTGTCTGGAATTGGAAAACTGGACACCTGGAAGTTGTCAGTAATCCATCCCTTACTCAAATGCCTTGCCACTTATATCCTTCGTGGCAAGGAAATCTGCACACCAGAATTTCGATCCATTGCGTTCATGTCAGAAGACCTGATTTTGGCGGGAATTGTTCCAACAAACATGGAACCCAATTTGCGAGTGCTGAGCATGGCAGCATGCGTTAATCCGATTCACTCACTAGAAGACATGCCTTACATATGCGAATTGCAATATCCCGAGTCCTCGGGAAGCACGGACTACCTTTTGATTCGATCAGAACCGACGCCAAGTTGGAGGCCACCCCTGGGTTCGGGGGTACCTTTTTACTCCTCTCGAAAGGACTTCATCTTCACCATTTCCGTGCGCCACTCCTCGAATCAGATACAGGAAAACACGGTTCTCTTTGTACCTCTATCCACTTTACTCTTGGAAGTCGAGCGTTCATGGCATGTACCACGCCGCGATGTTGCCTGGAGAGACTGGGGGCCCAGGGGAGCGCGTATGATCTGCAGAGAGCCATCCGAGACCTGGGTTTGCTACACTTATGGCATGAAATTTATTCATGGTTTACCGTGGGAGGGGCGACAAGTGGCGCGAGTTTATGATTTCAATCCATATGCCGCGAGGAAGTACGTGAAATCGACCATCAATTCTCCTATATCGTGGAAGCCTCTCGTGGCAGTATCAGAACCAAGTGCTCGATGTGAAATTTTCGAGGAAGACGTTGTTACAACTCTCCCTGGGCGGGTCACCAATTTCAAACTTGGTGTTTCACATGGAGCGGGCGGGACAGGCTGGGAGGCTGTCATGATTGGGGAAGATCATATCCTAATGGTTCAGGTGAGAACGTCTATATTGTTTTGGTATTATTTGCGGGGCTGATATCTTCGCCTTTTGTTCATGTCTGGCAGTCAGCTTCTGGTCAATATGGTTACATGGCTATGTAAAAGTCCACGGTAAATACTCAAATAGGCATGGGAGAAGTCGCCATCTGAACTTCAGCAGTAGCTCGGATAATGTAATAATAATCATTTGTTGTAAACTTGGTCCACCAAGTTTTGTCTCGGCGCTGTAAACCCTGCGACTCCTCGTCCTAGGTCATCGCTGACTCTACATGGTAACATGCCAATGCACAATCAGTCAACTTCTGGACGGAGTAAGACTATTGACATCAGTTCTGCCCACTATTAGACTGCTCGTAAGCAGTCTGAACCTTGGTCGATCCCTTCCCAGCATCAGCGCGCGATGGTCGTCATTGCCAGTAGGACCCACCAATCCACAGATGCCAGTCTATTTAGTCCAACTGGTCTCCCGCTAGAACACTAGCGACTTGATGTATATACGTGCGTAATCATTTTAGACTTTGGATACATGCATTTATCACCCATCGATTGACCAAGCGATCTCCGGCTGGCAACATTTGGTTACTGCTTTTACAGTCATCCGCACAGTTTGCATATCTCCTGCCGTTGCAGCAATTCAGTAGTCCGATTTCGCTCAGAGCTGGCCACCGATCGATTACATTCGTGCGTGACTCTTGAGTGTACAATCTAGTATGTATATTCATTCCCCAAGCCAACCATACACAACTCGACGCGTCATATTCACCACCTGAATCGGCGCAGCTACTCATGTCCCAGAACTAGACCTTGCAGTTCATATGACGCTTGCAGGTGATACAGTTCTGATCAGAATCAGGCTTATGCTTTTCGGACCTGCATCCAAGGAACAAAGATATGGTTTCATGGCACGAGAGTATTGTTGTCGTCCAAGAGTGGGTTCTGCCATGCCAAGTGTCAAACGGTACGCACTCCTTCTTTGTTACTCGTTCGCTGGTGATTGACATTCGTAGCGACCGCGCTGGTTAGGGGATTCTTCACTGCTCATGCCAAGATGAAACAATGGGAGTAGTCAGCACGAATACGACCATGACTGGTTACCACCTATCATCCTCCCCGCCGGGGCCCGTCCCTGCTCTTTTTGTCCTTCATCCCGACGCCTCGCCCACCGGCCTCGCTCTCGGCATCTTTGTCATCTTTTTAGATATCCAAAATATTAAATATTCCGCCTGGGCGCTCACACCTGCCGCGCACAGCCGCGCTGTCAGCAACGAC